>OVAX01003543.1:0-18832 GCA_900406405.1 Lepidium africanum | reverse complement strand
TATATGTGTGTGTATATTATATAACTAATAATCGATTCTGTATAAAACTTTTGCGTGGTTAAACTCACATCGTTTGGAGATATCGAAGCTCGGCCAACTCAGGTGGAAGTTTACCTGAAAGACTAAGGGTCTTGAGCTCTCTGTTCTCGTTCATATGCAACAAGAAAGTGTAAATATTACGACATGATTTTTTTTGCAATTCAAAGAGAGAAAGTATAGGAACACGCACATGCTTGTTATATGACATGTATTGTTCTTGTAGATGTCACAATCACAACGAATGGTGTTGTTTCTTTGAGATTTCGAATCAAAACTCTCCATAGTTAAGGCACCTAAATTGCAAGGGTCTCCATTACTTAGATTCAGTCCCTTGATTCCAAGTGTAGTAGCTATCTTCTTCAGCGTATTCACTACATGCATTGACATATAACCAAGTATAAATATATCCATCAATGCGGATTTTGACGATAATTTTATTAAACAAAAAAAAAAAACAAAAGAAGATGCTTAAAACGGTGATTAATTTTTCTCATACGTACGTTCATCTGGATGGAGACCTGATAAAACTGATGTGAAAATTGCAAAAAAGATTGCGATGAAGAGAAGACGAACTGAGAAGCCGATCAACATATCGAAATGAGTTATATATGTTTTTGATTCTTTTTATGTTTATTTTTGGATCGTTATTCACAGTATTATCATCAGAAAGGGGACGCAATAGTTATATAATAATGCATTGAAGATTAAATGCAATGGAGAAACAACCGGTCAACAATAGCAAACCAACATGACTATGTCAAAAGATGGAATTGTGATGGAAAAATTGATTGATTTGAATATAATTGGATGTCCAAAAATTGGAATTAAGACTTAAGAGATAATGAATGGTTTATCTCACAAGCTAATCTCATAAAATAAAATAACCATATTTTGGAGTTGTCTCGTCTTTGAGTTTTCATTTTCATTTGAAACGACGAGGACAAAAATGTTTTTCGATAGGAGAGATGTTTCCATATAGGTTTCGATCCAAATTTCATTAGGTCGTCGTGTTTGACGAAAGGGTAGATATTTAAATATATATATATATATATATATATGTGGGCAAAATTAATGTTGATGTTTCTTGTGCCCAAAAATGTTTATATCATGAAGATGAGACTCCGTTAACCCTGTGGACGACGACCTATTCTCGATCAGTATGTTTTCCTATAAATAAAAAAGTTATTGGCCTCTTTTCATGATAATTAACTCTGTAGATTTATCATTTCCAAGTTGTTCATTAGCAAAATTACATATACTGTATGTTTCTAAAACACGTTAATTATTGTACGAACTTGAAGTTCACCACACTGCCCGTGGGCCCGTGGCGTTGAAGTTGTGGTAATTTTCGGCCACCATGTCGGTAAGGTTGGTTTAGCTGATAATGAAAGGATTTGGGAAAAAGGTGCGTATAACATAAGTTACATATATATAGGAAATATAGAATAACTTAAAAGGCCCCTAAGAGAATAGGAAATATAAACATATCTAAGAATTTACATTCTTCGATCCTAATACTCCCTCAAGTTGGCGGTGAAATATTTTGAATTCCTAACTTATGTAGAAAATATATGAAAGACGAAGTAGGTAGAGCCTTAGTGAGTAGGTTAGCTGGCTGATCCTTGGTAGGTAGATGTTCGGTAGTGATTAACTTGGAGGTGAGAGCATCTCTGACAAAGTGACAATTACGCTCAATATGTTTGGTGCGTTCATGAAAAACTGGATTGACGGCAATGTGTAGGGCCAATTTTCTATCACAATATAGCTTCATCGGCTTATCATGAGACACACCAAATGCGAAGAGTAATTCCTTCAACAATTTCAGCTCTTTGAGTGCATAAGCCATAGAACGATATTCTGCTTCAGCAGAAGACATAGAAACTGTTTCTTGCTTTTTCGTTTTCCAAGAAATAGGTCAATCACCAAGTAGAATCATATAGGCACTCAAAGAACAACGAGTAAGAAAACAAGCTCCCCAATCCGCATCACAAAAAGCAGTGAGTTAAAGATTAGAATCTGCACATAAAAGTATTCCTTGAGTTGGACAACCTTTAAGGTAGCGGACAACACGTAGGGCAGCTTGCCAATGGTCTTCAAGTAGTGTATTTATGAATTAAAAGAGAACATGAACGGAATATGAGAGTTCCGGACGTGTAAAACTGAGATAAATAAGACGTCATAAGAGTCTTCTATAAATCTGCGGATCAACAAGAGGAGCACTTTTAGAGAGAGATAACTTATGATTAATCTCCATGGGTGTTGCTCCGGGTTTGCAAGCCAAGAGTTCTGTTTTGGCGACTATATCAAAAGTATATTTTTGTTGTGTTAAGAAAAATCCTTCTGCATTTCTTGCTACTTCAATGCCAAGAAAGTATTTCAACTTACCGAGATCTTTCTTGTGAAAGCACGTGCTTAAGTATCGCTTGAAACGATCCAAAGTGTGAAGATCATTACATGCAATGATGAAGTCATCAACATATATCAAAATATGCAGATTAATGCCATCTTTGAAGTAGGAGAAGTGTGAAACACAAGCTTTGCTTTGGGTAAAGCCATACGAGATCTAGACAACTTGGAGAACCAACAACGAGGTGCCTGTTTTAGACCATAGAGAGACTTCTTTAGGAGACATAATTTGTTGGGATCGCTGAGTGGAAAACCCGGTGGAGGCTTCATATAAACCTCTTCTTCCAAATCACCGTGTAGAAAAGCATTGTGAACATCCATCTGATGTACCTCCCATTTCTTAGTAGCAGCTATGTCTAATAAAATCCAAATAGTAGATGACTTAGTCACTGGAGCAAAAGTGTCCATATAATCAACGCCTTCAGTCTGCTTATTACGAAGAGCGACCAAGCAAGACTTATGGTGAGAAATAGTACCATCGGAGTTATATTTGAGCTTATAAACCCACTTAGAACCAATAGCTTTCTTTCCAGGAGGTAAATCTGCTCCAACCCACGTTTCATTAATTTTTAGTGATGAGTGTTCGTCTTTCATTGAATCATTCCAAACCTCATCCTCCATTGCTTCCTTATAAGAGGTTAGCTCATGTACTGAAGTGACAGTTGCTAAAAATGCTTGATGTGAAGGTGAATATTTGGCATCAGAAACATAATTAGCAATGGGATACTGAGAATTACCTGAAGCCATTGAACGAGGACCAAGATCAGAGAGAGTGGGAGCGAGAGAGAGTGTAGTAGTGATGGAATTAGTAACATAGTCCTTTAGTAGTACCGAAGGCTTACGTTGACGCTCGCCTTTTGCCAAGTAACTCTGGCAAACCTGGAGAAGTGTCAGGAATATTTGAAGACAAAGACTGAGTAGGTGTAGAAGGTGGCGAAGACACCACATGAGAAGTCGGTAACAATGGTTCCGCAGTACTTTCTTGTGAAGGAGAATGTGTAAACGTAGCTGCGGGTGAAGGGTTTAGGAACCATAGCTGCTGGTATATTTATGTAATACCCAGCCCAATCTTTAAAATTATAAGACGTAGAAGGTAGAGAGGAGTATCGAGTCTTCATGGAGAAAGGAACCTTCGAAAAATCCGTCTCTATGAAAACCACATCACAAGAGTAGAAGAATTCATCCTTCTCAATATCATAAAGCTTCCAAGCCTTCTTACCAAACGGATAACCAATAAATATACATCGACGTGAATGAGAACCAAACTTATCCTTATCACGTCCCTTGTGATATGCGAAACAAAGACATCCAAAAACACGTAGCGTATCATACGCAGGTGGTGAGTTGTGAAACATTTTGTATGGTGTTTTACCACTAAGTAGCATAGTAGGTATACGGTTAATGAGAAAAGCGGCAGTCAAAATACTTTCTCCCAAAAAACGTTCCGGTAGTTGAGCTTGAAATAAACACGCACGAGCGACATTCAAAATGTGACAGTGTTTTCTTTCCACACGTCCATTTTGTTGAGGTGTATCTACACAAGAGGTCTGATGTATTATTCCTTCCTGACGAAAAAAATTAGACAATGTGGAGTTGACAAACTCTGTCCCATTATCCGAGCATAATACCTTGACATGCTTGTTGAATTGGCGAGTAGTTATGGCATAGAATTCTCGAATCAAGCCTGAAACTTCTGATTTTTCTAACATCAGGAAAGCCCAGACAGCACGAGAGTAATCATCAATAATAGTCAAGAAGTAAGAAGCACCACATGATGATAATGTTTTATAGGGACCCCAAACATCACAATGAATTAACGTAAAAGAACTTGAAGCTTTATTAATACTATCTTGAAAAACACTGCGTGTCTGTTTTGATGGAAAACAAATATCACATCGTTTGAGATGATCCAAATCTTGGGAAACTTTGTTCATAAACGGTAAAGAGACTAAAACTTTGGTAGACGGATGACCAAGACGTTGATGCCATAGAGTTGTTGTGGACTCCTTTACCGCAGAAGCACTATGAACTTGACCAACATTGACACCTGTAAAGTAGTACACTCCCTCTCTTTCTTCACGGCTCCAATCAGGGTCTTCGTAAAACGGTCTTGTAACATACAAAAAGTATCAGTGAATATCGCAATGCAACCAGTTTGTTTGATCAGCTTATGAATCGAAAACATAGTGTAATTAAACTCGGCACATATAAGATATCACGCAATGTATACTTGTCATTTAAGACAAGACTTCCAACATGAGTAGCGCGAGATGCGCGACCATCAGGAAAACGAACATCAGATCTCAAAATAGGATGCAAATCTTGTAAGAGAGATATGTCTCCTGTCATATGATGAAACACTCCTATGTCAAGAACAATATCAGCAAGTGTAATTTTACTAGAAACTCGATCAGTAGCTATCTGAGGTTGCTGATTTTTGAGTAGGTTGATGAGATGATTAATCTGTTCAGACGATGGTAGTGAAGAGATCGAACTGGTGGCGTTGTGAGCTACCGGCGTGTTACCACGACCACATCCTCGTGATGATGAGCCACGTCCACCACGACCATGCGACGAACCACGGGAATTGTTCTGTTGTTGCTCCAAAGTACCAGTCCGGATAGCCATAGAGAAGAAAGCATTCTGAATTTTCATGACCTTTCGGATTACAGTGAGTGCAATAGTGTGGAGTATCTCGAGATTTAGTGTGTACAACAGCTGAAGTAGGAGACGAAGTGACATTAAAACCGATCGCTTCAGAGGTAGCTTCCTTGTCACACATAGAAACCAAATTTTATTCTTCACGGATAACTCTAGAGTAAACATAATTCAAATCTAGGAAAGGATCTTGATTACTCAATTGAGAACGAAGCGACCCAAAACGAGAATCATCGAGTCCAAATAAGAACTTATGAACACGATTGTCTTCCTTTTCCTTTTCCAAATGTGAAGTTGCAGCACAAGTACAAGCAGGAGATGTTTGTAGATTCTGAATTTCCTCCCAAAGCTATGTTAAACGTCCATAGTACTCGAGAACTGACTGTCCATTCTGCTTACAATTAGTGATTTGATCAGCTAGTAGATGTCTTCGGACTCCACTTTTGACAGAGAAGTGATCCTTTAATGATTATCACAGTTTTCGAGCATCACCAACATGAGTTATAGTAGAACGTATCTTCGGATCAATGGAGGTGCAAATCCATCCAACAATCATTGAATTCGGAGTAGTCCAACGAGCAAGATCAGGATCAGAAGTATGTTTGACAATAGTACCAGTAATAAAGGCGATTTTCTGCTTGGCTTGAAGAGAGTTGTAGAGCTCGGTTGCCCATTCGGAGTAGTTAGTATCGGTAAGAAGAATGGGTGTGATCAATGATCCAGAGTTATCAGAGGGGTAAAGTGTGTAAGGTGAAGGTGGAGAAGAAGCAATAGAATCACCAGTAGACATGATTGAAGAAACGATCAATCAAAGAAGAAGCAACGATGCTCTGTTTTGTAAAGCAAAAAATAGAGGATGATAGAAAAGAAAAAAAAATAGACGGCGATTAAGTTAAAAAAAATCGTAGCTCTGATACTATGAAAGTATTTAGGAAAAAGTATTGATTACATAAGTTTCATATATATAAGAAATATAGAATGACCTAAAAAAACCTCAAGAAAATAGGGAATATTAACATATCTAAGAATTTACATTCTTCCATCCTAATAGATATCAATGTAACCAAATGGTTTTTGGTTTAGTAGTTTTCTCTAATTAAAAGGTTATGAGTTTAAGTCTATTTGAAAAAATGAGTTCCATTTAAATGTGATATTATTAATGACGGGCTCTATGTCAATGATCCTAAACTCCTGAGATTTATCAAAACAACTAATAACAATGTAAACTGTAAAATGGTAATAGCTATGGAAATAAACGAGAAAATGAATCGATTATGAACTTAGATAAAAACAAAAAAGAGACAGTCATATGACTCATATCTGTATGTAGGCTCCACTACTTTGAATGGAAAATTATAAAGCGAAGACTCTACTTTTCTAAGTAAACGAAACGCAATAAAGCCAAGAAATCAAGTTAATTGAACTCAAACTGCAAGTAACCATATGGTTACCATATTTACAAAATATATTTAAAATATTATTAATTTATAATTTTATTACATATTTCAACTTATATTATTAGATAATATAACAAATCTTTTCCTTTTGAGGTGCTACTGTTTCTTATCTCTTTCAATTTGTGGCTTGTTTTTCTTCGTCTCTTCTCTGGATCCTTGTGGTCGATTCAAGTGTTGAGAATGTTTTGCAAGGGTCTTACTCCCTAAATTTGTCTGCTCCTAGATCTTTCACTCTCTCTCATGTCTGATCTAGGGTACACAGTGAACCTATTAATTGGAAACTTAGATTTTCGTGGTTATCTAAAATGCCTTGAGCTTTCACACAAGGGGAACGACGTATTGTGATAATATTATCTTCACAATTATTGGTTTCGTTGTGATCCGGATTTCTGATTATCTAAAACTTGGAGAAACAATCTTTGTGGTTGGGGTTTTGCACTCACAAAACTACATATTATTGTATCTTCTCCCAGAAATCTTGCTTCTAAGACATGGTCAAAATCTGCTCTATGAATCTCAGATGTATTTTTTGATAGATTTACCTTGTTCCTTGGATAGTTGGGATTTTCGCGAATCACTACGGGTTAAAAAACTTTTAGTTCGATTTGCAGATTGGAACAGCTTTGCTTACGGCGAGCTTTCACTTGGTGATGTAGTTTTTACTGGGGAAATATGGATAAATGTTCGAGTCTCAAGTAGTGTGTTTGCAAGGTCGGGTACCTTCTTTCTATCTACTCATCTCGAACACTCATTTTCATTGAGAGGATTACACTTAAGTACTATTCTACTTGTGACTGTTATAGACTACAGTCTCCTGAATCATACTTTAAGCACCTCTCTAAGTATCATTTGGTTTATTTTTGTTGTAGTAACTTGTAAATCGTGTAGTGCATTCTGCACGGCAAGTAAAGTTGGCTGGCTATTACTCCAAACCTACAGGTATTGTTATGTTTTTGTAAGGCACTTCACAATCCCAGTAAGGTGATTGAATATAATTTCACATACTCCTTACAGAAATATTTGACACCTAGTCTCAAAAAAGTTAAAAGGACATTTATCTTCTGTGCTTTTTTGTTCCAATCTGGTATTGCTAGACCTAGTAATCTTTATTGTAACTCAATAACTTTATGTGGTCAGTTGATCTCCCAGCCAATATTTAGTGGCAAGATAAACAATATACGTAATCTAGTCTATAGAGTCCATGGTGTTGCAATGCCTTGTTTCTCTGGACTTTTAAGCAGTCTCATATGCATTAATACGAATCTCTATAGAATATATAATGAGTTCTGTCAGGTTTTTGTATTTTTTCATTGGCGGTATGTGTTAGTTGGTGTTTTGTCCATACATTACATATATCAATTTCTGGCTCTTTTTTTTTCCATTGGACAGAAGAAATCCCTAATTTATTAACCCTTGATGGGAACCTGCCGGTTATCATACTCAAGGAGATTGGTATTACTTCTACTCCTTGCTTTCTCTGCTCATTTGTGATCAGACAAGGTGGATTGGTAATTTTTCGGCCTAACTCTAGTGAACTTAAGTTATCTATTAGATTTCTATGACTAGATTTAACCTGAAGTGTTCTATAGTTGAACCTAGTGCATGTGCTAGTTATTGTGATTTTCACTTGTCTTCTGGGCTATGTACTGTTGCAGCTATACCTGCTCTTTGGCTGAATTGGCAACCTATAAAGTTTTGGAAATGTGATATTTATCCTAATGATTTAGATGAAACTTGGTCTCTGGACAACTTGGATTTAGGGATTCGCTGTTTACAAAGGCGTATCCAACTTTTTTTAAACTGGTTCACCTTTGTAGGAGGCTTGTTTAACTTAATTAGATATGATACATTTACATTTTTAAGGTTCAAATTTCGAATTTCATATGGCTATACTTGTATCTTAATATACTGCTGTAAGGATATGTGGTTATTAACTTTAAATTGTTTTTTCCATAACTTGCCTTACATAAATGAAAAATGGAAAATACAGATTGTAATGTTAATTCGATTATCTTGTTTTCCTATTTACGTGGATTTGAACTTTGAATGTGTATTAGGTTTAATCAATGCCTCTTATAGTTTAAACCTTTATATATGGAACAATAGCCCTCTCAGTTTTAAACAGGTATTTCTCTCTGTTTTTTATGAAACTTTCTGGTTCTCTCTACTTTTTCTAACTAATCCCTCTCTTTGGTACCTTTGTGTGAGGATGTCTCAAGCCAATGTCAACTAGAAGATTGCTGGTTCCGCTTCTCCTCCTCGAAGACTGAAAATTAAGATCCCTCGGATTGATAATGTGGCAATACTTGCACGATCTTCTAAGGTTTTAATGAGTAGGTGTTTAAATCCTCAGCTCCAGAATGTGGAGACTTTCCTCTTTCGTATGCCACAGTTCTGGGATTTGGTTGGACGTGTGACAGGCCTGAATTTGAGTTTCAAGACGTGGCAGATTTGGAAGGAGTACTGAACAATGGATCAATTAACTTTGATGGATGGATGGTATTGTATGCTCCTTGGAAGGCAATGGCTGGAACAGACTACCCAAGCTCGATAAGGTTATGGACTCAAATCACTATTCCATTTGAATATAGAGTTGAAGAAGTGTATAGGTTGGTAGCTGGTTCAATTGGTCAAGTGATCACGATTGACGAGCACAAAGGTATGGTTCTTATTGATGTTCCATGTTCAAAGCCTCTTATATTCTCTTCTATTTTGGAGTTTGAAGAAGGTAAAGAATCCAATATCATGTTCGAGTATAAGAGGCTATCTAGATACTGTACCCTTTGCTACCGCATGACACATGACGCTAGCAGCTGTTACAAAGCAAAACCTGCAGTTCCTGACAGTAGCATTAGTGACAAAGGGAAACAAGTAGTAGCCAATAGAAACAAGAGTTTCAAAGGGGCTATTATGACTGGTCTGCCAAGTTCCACTAAGAACACAG
Organism: Lepidium africanum; assembly: GCA_900406405.1. Lineage (NCBI taxonomy): Eukaryota > Viridiplantae > Streptophyta > Magnoliopsida > Brassicales > Brassicaceae > Lepidium > Lepidium africanum. The sequence continues at coordinate 9,328 of OVAX01003543.1, read as the reverse complement.
GAGCTGGTCCGAGTGGGGGAAATAAGAAGCCTCGTGGTCTACCTCATCTAAGGCCTAAACGAGCCTCTCAAAATCTGGTAACCTCTCATTCCTTACCTGATGCTGCTGCTATAGATTATGTTGCTGTTTCATCTCCTCATAAGGATATAGAGGCTATTTCTGGTCTGGTGGCTGTGGGCTCTTTGTCGTCTCAAAAGGTCAGACGCCCACTTTTCCAAGAAGAGGAGACAGTAGCAGTGGCTGACGAACCAAGCCTCCAAACTTCTGATGTGGACTCTCGCCCTTTGGCAAACAATGAGGATGCCAATTGTAAGTTCTCCTTTGGATACTTTGGTTGCAGCTGAAGGCATTACCGATGAGGTTATGCAGGTTTCGACTCTTTCTTTTTCGGATGATGATCTATTGGATAACTTGGCTTTTAAGGCTGCATGCAGTGATTGATGCTCAAAACATCTCTAATGCTAACCGTGCTAAGATACATGCAGAGTTTGCTCATACTTTGCAGAAATTTCATGCGGCTAGACACTCGAAACCTCCTGCTGGTCCGAATAAGCCATCATCTAGGTCATTGACTCCTATTCGAGGAGTAAGCTTCAAGAAGTCGATGGCGATTAAGGCTATGTCTCCACGTAAAACTCCTAAGCACATTAAGACAAAGGAGGGGGCAAGTAAGGAACAGGAGAAGATTCCTATGAAGTTCTAGTTTTTTTTTAATGATTCAAATTTTATGTTGGAATTGCAAAGAGATTGGTAATAAAAATGTTTGGAAACAATTTAAACAGGATTTGTTATTTCTTTCTGAAACTAAAAATAATTTCCTTTTTATGGAAAAGATTCAAATTCATTTGGGTTATAATTTACTTTCTACTGTTGAACCAATTGGTACAAGCAGAGGATTAGCATTTTTTTACTCAGATAATTTAAATGTTACAATTAATTATAAAGATAAGAACATGATTGATGTTTCGTTTAATTTAAAGGGCAAAGTTACAAATATTACTTTCTTTTATGGTGAGTTTTCTTTTATGGTGAGCCAATACACCATAAAAGATATTACATTTGGGAACGATTAACCAGAATGGGCATTCAAATAAATTCGCATTGGTTAATTAGTGACTTCAATGAATTATCTAGTAATCATGAAAAGCAGGTTGAGTATTCTTCAACTTGATGTCTGCTAACTCTCTTTCAGCTTTTTCAAGTAAGAGTTGAACACTTTGCTTCTTATTTGTTAACTTCTTGTTCTCTTCCTGAGTTTCCACCAACGACTTGATAAGTAAATCAAGTTGATCTTCTTGACTCATGTCTAGCTCATCCTAAGAATCGGATTCACATCTTTTAGCAGTTTGTGACTCAACAGTTCGAGTGATTTCATCAAACTCTTGATTCTTTGGATTAATGACATTTTCTGCATCATTTGCACCTTCTTCAATATCATTCATGTCAACAATACCTAGATGTGACACAAAATGATGTTAAGATATTATCGTCTTCTTCACTATCACTGTCCGTTTCACTCAGGGTAGTGATTGCTAATTTACCACTAACTTTAGACAGACATTTGTTCTTAGTATGACTATATCCTTTGCACTCATAGCATTGTATGGTCATTTTCCTTTTGACAAAAGGACATTCTGACATGTAATGCCCATAGCCTTGACACTCCAAGCACTGTTTATCAGACTTATAGTTGTCTTTATCAATTGTTTGTTTAGCAGATGCTTGATAATCTTTTCTTTGCCCTCTTTCTACTTTTCGAAGAAATCTTTTAACAATCAGCCCTACCTTTTCTTCTAAGTTTTCCGTTGACGCATTTCCACGAGCAGTTTTATCAGCCACAAGAGTTATACTCTTTCCTTTCACATCTCCACCCTTTGACGTTATTTGTAGCTCATAAGCTTGCATAATACCAACGACTTGATCAAATCTCATGTTATCAGAATTCTGAGAAACTTCGAGTGCAGAGCGGTGACCATGAAACATTGTGGGAAGACATCTTAAGAACTTCTTAACCAATTTTTTGTCTTTGTATGTTTTTCCCAGAATTAAAGCCTCATGTGATAAATAAGACAGCTTACTGCTAAATTCAGCAATGGTTTCATCTTCCCCCAGAGTGAGATTCTCAAATCTTGATGCTAGCATATCTATCCAAGTTCTCTTCACACTGTTAGTTCCCTCAAAACCTACTTCTAGAATATCCCATGCTTCTTTTGCACTTTTGCAGCCTTGAACCCTTTTAAACTGATTTGGTTGAAGCGATTTTAAAGATTGCAGATATAGCCTTCGAATTCCATTTCACATATGACTTTTCTTCAACGGTCCACTGTTTCCTTGGCTTTGTTACAAGATTACCTTCTGCATCTTTCATCATAGGAGGTTCACATCCTTCTTCAACTGCGAGCCATGCATCTGAATCAATTCCTTGAATATATTAAGCCATCTGCACTTTCCAGTGACCGTAGTTGTCTGGATCCAGCTTAAGTGTTTTTGCAACAACAACAAGTTGCTGTTGTGAATTGTCCATCCCGTCTTCAAGATCCAACACCTCTAAACATTAACAAACATTATGTGGCGTACTATTCTGATACCAATTGGAATTGACAATTCGATGAACACAAAAGACTTTCAAACTGAGTATTACGTTTTATTAGAAATATATTTTCTACAAAAGACTAATTCCTATTGGTTTACTCTAAACAAGAAACTAAACTAAAACAACTCTAAATCGATAATCTAGAGATTCAAATCACAAACTTTCTAAAACTTATACCCTAAGTTCTTAGAAACTAGAATTACACTTGAGATCCTTTTTATTAAACAAAGGCTTGGGAGTTTGTTTCATACAAATCCGAAACCTAACAAACAAATCTTATCATATCTTCTTGATAAGACTTATTAACTCTTGATAAATCTTATCTCAATCTTCAAATCTTTTCAGAATAACATGATCTCCAAGTCTTCGTGTGCCTTGCACATGCTTCTCATTAATCCGGTCCTCATGATGTGCACGTGATCAGCTTGCAGCTTCAAAGAGAGTGAACAGCCATGAGTATCAAGAGAGACCAACACTCATCTCCACGGTCTCTCCAGGCTAAGACGATCCTTATCATTGATCTAAACGATCCAAAGGGCGACAGGCTCGTGGCTCATACGGTGGTGAAAGCTAGCGAAGAGTGGGGAGATTTCCAAGTGGTTAACCACGGGATTCCAAGTTTCAACGGACTTAATGCAGCGTCTTCGGGAAGTTGGGAGACAGTTTTTCGATCTCCCGACTTTTGAAAAGGAATGTGTCGCGTACTCAGAGATATATGAAGGCTACTCTATATAAGTAATAAACTTTGTTGAACCAGAAGGATTCATTTATATAAGTAATAAACTATAGATTTGGTTAGATCATCATTGAGTTATACTTCCGTGTCCATTTGATGACACCTTAGTCAATACCATACAGAGAAATCAACCAAATTGAGAAGAAAGTTAGTTTGATTCAGCAAGTACAAATCACAAGCTTATAATAAGGGAAAAATCGATGTTTGTAGCTTTTTCTATCACAATGACGAGGAAGGTTCTACTGTGGATTTTGTGACCACGGATTCTGGGTATAATGGGTATAGATCACTGCCAGAAACAGAGGATTTCATTGTCAGTGTAGTTTGATTGGTCGTACCAGACATGCTTGAGCTACCATGTGTATCAATGTCCTTCAGCTTTGAGTTCCAGTTTTGTTCATATGAATCAGGATCTGACATAACCTGTGTTATCTCGATTTTTCCATCAAGCATTTGCACGGCCTCTGACATTGTTGGTCTCAATGCAGGAGATGAGTTTGTGCAAACAAGAGCAATATTGATCATCATTACGGCTTCTTTGCTATTGAAATCACCTTCCAGCACTGGATCTACAATCTCCAATATGTCCCCTTTCTGTTGCAGCGTCAGTGCCTGAGATTTGATGTAAGAAACCGGGTTTCACTAAACTTATAAAATTGCAAACCTAGTGTGCTAATGAGAAAGAAAAGCTCCATGGTTACCCAATTGATAAGCGAGACATGATCAGCACTTCCCTTCTGTTTCCCATTACTCTTCCCACTAACAATTTCCATAGCCACAACACCAAAGCTGTATACATCTGCTTTCTCTGTCAACTGCCCCCATAGTACATATTCCGGAGCCATATATCCGCTGCATTATCAAAGAGACCAAGACTGAGTCACTGAGCTATCTTCTTCTGCCTAGGTGTGGCTTTTATTTTATACACTACACTTACATGGTTCCTGCAATTTTGGTGCTAATGTGGGTATGTTCTTCTTCATGAAGCCTAGCCAATCCAAAGTCAGATATTTTTGCATTAAGGTTGGCGTCTAGAAGCACATTTGAGGTTTTTATGTCTCGATGAACCATTCTGATTGTCGATCCTTCGTGGAGGAATTCAAGCCCTCTTGCGATTCCAACACAAATTTTTTGTCTAGTTGCCCAGTCTAGTTTCAGGGAACTATTTCCTGGCAATAGATACAAACCAAAGACAAATGAAATCGGTTTCAAGTAATTGAGAAAGGCTCAAACGTAAAGAAAACTAAATGACTTTAGATTACCAGACAGCACAAGAGCAAGGGAGTTATTTTCCATGTACTCATACACTAGCAGCAATTCATTCTTCTCAACACAGCATCCATAAAGCTTCACAAGGTTTGGGTGACTTAGACCTGAGATCATGCCTATCTCATTCACAAATTCACGGTTTCCTTGACTAGACTTGGAAGAAAGCTGCTTGACTGCTATAATAGTCCCATCTAACAGCTCTCCCTGAATAAAGTATTTTCATATCAGAAACCAGGAGCAGCCATAAATCTCAGGTAATCTACATTTGTGAAGAATCTATTTTAGCATTACTTTGTATACGGCTCCAAAACCTCCTTCTCCAAGTTTGTTAGCTTCATTAAAATTGTTTGTTGCAGCTTGCAGTTGCCTCCAAGTAAAGCAAGCCGTTTGCACACCCTGGGCTCTCAGTTCTATATATACGATCGATCAGATTCCCAAGAGAAAATCATTAATACAGTACTATGAGCATATCTCTGAGGAGTGGATTGATATACTCTGTGAACTCTGATACCTCTCTCTCTCATGTTTTTGTCTCCTCTGCATCTTTTGTGAGCATAGAATCCCAAAGCCAAGAGAGTAATTGTTACCAAAGTACCCACTACGGTAGAAATTATTGGATAATGCTTTACTTTCTCCGCTGCAAACGAGACAATATAAGTGTAAATATGTATACATGATATATCATTTATACACTAAGCTACAAAAAGATATCTTAAGCAAAGGAGATTTTTTTTTTGGTATAGAGACCTCCACATCTTGGCTCCAGACCTGTAATTTTCATAGATGAATATTATGATTAGGTTGCAGGAACGCGCGTCAAGTGGATGAAAGCAAAAGAAGCTCAAAGAAAAAAGCAACAGACTCATAGAAATGGTCTTACTATGACATAAGGAGATTGCAGAGATAAGAGGACCATAATATCCTCTGTCTGGAACGAAGGTTGTCCCTTTTCCAGCCCAATACAATCGAATTTCTAACGTATGATTTGTCACATTAACATTCATTTCTTTGACAACAGGCTTCAGGGTCTCATTAGTCTCCTTTTTGATGTTAAAATCCTTCAAAAACAAGTGTCCCTACAAGGGAAGGAAAAGGACAAAAGCAAATGAATTGCAAGGATGATTCAATAAAGCTTTATCAAGTAATAGTGATGCTTCACCTGGACATAGATATCAAATATGCGTCTACCGAGACGACTATATAGTTCTTTATCTGCAAACTGAATCTCCATAAAATGGAGTTTCACATTGTATGTTCCATTTTCCAAGCAATACGAATAATAAACTAGAGAGAGAGGAGAGCGACGCGCAGTCTTGTAAAGATCAGAAGAATCTCCAGATAGTGTTAAATTAGTTGAAATGACGTATGTATCAAGATCGCCATCATCATCGGTAAAGTGGCCTGAGTTGCTGAATCCCCAGTTTCCTAAGTGCCAATTTGTTGCAGCATTGGTTTCACTGTTATCAGCTTGATAAGTGGTTTTTCCAAAGGTGTTTTTAATAATTACATTTTCTCCACCACAATTGATATGTAGTGATCGCTGATCTACAATCAACAACGATTATCATCATCTATATGCATGCCAGAGATAAGTTAATGCAAGTCAGTATCTACATACATTTCCTGCAGTTGATTGGACCAGCGCATGGAAGAAGACCAGTTCTGTATGAAAAGGTGATCAGAGTATTTAGGAACAAACATTCAAACCATTTTTATTCAATAGAATAAGATACTAAATATGAATAAGCTCTTGTTCTTACAAATTATTCTTCAAATATGAGCTCCTGTATGTGTTAATGTTCCTGATTCAACAAAAAATTTAATATGAGCAGATTATAAATAATACATGGAAGACATGAGCAAGTCGTATCCTATCAAACAAGTACCAGGGATTTATGTTTATACCTCTTTTCTTTGCAATTAGATGACCATGAGAAACTGTTACCAGAGAGATCACTGTGAAGATTCACCAAATATACAAAAACCGACAAGAAGATTAGTCTACATGAAGAGAAACTTATCAAGCCTACAAACAAGGGAAGGCCTGAAACGTACATATTTGATTTGCTGTTGAGGTAGACACTGGATTCAATGTTTCCGGAAAGCATATTGCCAGTTAAATAGCTGAAACAACATATCATCCCATTGTAGTTCTTTGCGATTTCCATGTTGAAACAATCTACTATCTCTCAGTTTGTACTACTTACGTATAGAATGGTGGATTTCGTACTCCTTTAAGTTCCCCAGTCAACTTGTTAAATGATAAATCACTACAGCACATATAATAGATGTATTCTGGTAATTTAAATAACTCTCATGTTTTTAGAAAGTATTTTCACATGTCAACATAAAGAACTTACAGTGTCTTTAGTTTTGGCTTATTCCAAATGTAAGGAGGAATTGGACCAGACAAACTCACATTCCTCAATATCCTGGAACAGGAATGGAGATATTAGTTTGCATAAACTCCCAGATAAAATCAAGACTAGAAACAATAGACTTCGTTGAGAAATAAATACAGGGTTATGATGACGTCGCTTGTAATATTTGGAAAGGAGTCTATTCCAGTTGTATCACAAATAGTCCTGCACATGAATATACAATTCAATTTTTTCTTAAAAGACTATCATCTTGTTTCAATGGTCCTTTGGCTAGCTAATCTATTGAAAGTAGTTATAATTACAGTTCAGTAAGGTTTTCTAGGCGGGTCACTGCATCAGGGATAGGTCCAGTAAGTCCACTTGCGTAAAGATGTCTGTTGATCAAAACCAACACAACTTAGACGGTACAAAGAAACTAACTACATGAGAAACTATCAATATTGATGAAGGACTGATTAACTAACAGCTTCTGAAGCTGAGACCAGTTGCCAATATATTCTGGGATGATTCCAGTAAAGTTATTGTCACATATCCAACTACAATATGTAAACGAACAACTAGTTAGAGAATTCTTCAACTGTAATTCCACGAACTTAAAAAAGTGTTTTGAAAGTGTCACTGTGTCAGATCACTCGGCCAAACTATACGAAGCTTTTGAAAACTTACACTTCCAACTCTAGAAACAACTTACAATTCCTTAAGGTTTACTAGTCTAGCAAGAGTGCTAGGAAGGCGTCCTGTAAATTGATTGGAAGAAAGAAACCTGGAAATAAAACTCATTTATATAAAGAAATAAATGATTATAACTGTTTGGATGTAAGCTTAGTTCAAAGCCACAGATCGTCTTACAATGTTTCTAGGTTGGTCAAGTTACCAAGCTCAGCAGGAATTGGACCACAGAGCTGGTTGCCTTCAACCGCACTAAAAATTTGATCACATTACTATAATATCAGGTCTAATCAAAAGGCAAATCAATATATATATATATATATATGAGCACATAGATAGGGAAACATTGAGACTGTACAAGCGTTTTAGATTCTTAAAGTTTTGTAATCCAGTTGGTAAATTCCCAGACAGACGATTCACAGAGAGTGTGCTGTGAGATAATAAGTCAAAGTTACTTGCAAATCATGATGATGAAACATTGAAAGATAGAGAGAAGAGAAACAGAGCTAACATTTCAGTGAGGTATGGTAATGAAGCCCACTCCATAGGAATCGTGCCCAAAAGATAATTTCTGTGTAAGTTGCTGCAAAGACGAGCAAACAACACTCAGTTAAACTTCACTACCCTCACTTTAGAGCATCTACAATAGGATATCATAACATCAGATAATATTGTGTGAAATGTCTCCATTGGACACTTACATTGACTGGAGGTATCGCAGCTTGGAGAACTCAGGTGGAAGTTTCCCGGAAAGAGTAAAATTCATGAGAATACTGCATCTTGTTCAAAATTAATGCAAAATTAGTGAATAGGAGAAGAATATACGTAGAAGAAGAAAAAGAAGACTCACAACTCTGTAATATGACAAGTCATGTTATTGTTGAAGTTACAATCACAACGAATGGTGTTGTTGGTCTTCGGATTCCAATCAACTTCATTCATGATCATTAGATTTTGTGAATGGCAAGGATCTTCATGACTTAGGTTCAATCTCTTTATGCCAAGTGTAGTGGCTATCTTCTCAAGCACTTTCACTGCACAAATGATCAGGTATATATATGAAAAAATATGAATGTTTTGACCTTTGATATTGGAAGTTTATTTAATCTTGCGATTTAATATACATTCATCTGGATGTAGAGCTTGTGAAGCAGATCTTGTTAGAGTTGTGAAGAAGCTCGTGATGATGGTGAAATACAATAGAAGAGCAGAGAAGACGGTCCACATTATCGATAAAAATATGAATGGTCTTTGGTTTGTCACAGTATCTCTATTAAAAAGGGTTTCATATATTATAAATTTTGTGTATACTAAGGTCTTCTTAAGTCGTCGGCTATTATAAGAGTAGTGATCTATATTTGACCAAAAGTTAAGTTGATGTGAAAGTGACAGTGCGGGATTTATGAATAGTGTTGAAAAAAAAAAGTTATCGGTGCTAACATAATTTATAGTGTGTCGGTGGTTTGATCGGCGAAATTAATAAATATTTTTGGTAAGAGCCTAAGACCACCTCCAACCATTAGAACCCCATTAGGGGTTCTCAACAATTTATTTAATATAAATAATGAGTTTTAAAAGCTAAGAACTAGGGGTTCTTACAAAAAAACAATTTTTTTTTTAAACAAGAAACAAAGTACAGATTAAATCAACACATATGGTTTTGTTGTTGTTTCTTAAGTG
>OVAX01003542.1:0-18832 GCA_900406405.1 Lepidium africanum | reverse complement strand
GCTGCGTTGTAAATGCGTTGTAAAAAAACGTCCCTATCTTGGCGTTTTCTTGTAGTGATTCTGGGAAAAAAAAATTAGTTTTGAAATTTAAAGGAGGAACAAGAGTAGATCCAAAAATATGTTGAAGAGACTCTTAAATCTTGCAAAGTCTTCTAGGTAAGATCTAAACGTTGGCCACTCGTATAGATTCATCAACGTCTTCAATAATTCTGAGCTATTTGACACAAGCACCACCTCTCTATATTTCGATCGATAAGCATGACATCGTCCACAAGACAACGTTGACTTCAGAATGCAGTGATAACAAACTTATTATGATTCCTTGAACCCCCATACATGATCCATCAATGCCATCTGTGAAACAAAACTATCCCAAACTTTAGAAATATTCTGAATTTTTCAAGAAGCATCTACATAGCATATATACCTCATGAAGACATATGATATTGTTAGTGGTCTGGAAATCATGTCCCATATACTATTGTGCTCAATGTGCACTTGCTTGGTTTTAACTCCACATCTAGATCCCAAATATTTGTTTCTGATTCAGTTATCATCACTATCTCTTGAAGGTCCCAAATATTTGTTTTGTGCGATTGTACAGTTACATTTGTAACTGCTTTGTCTCTCTCCGGGAGAGTGAATTTGGCCATTTACCGGCGGTTTCTTCGGTAGCAGTCACTGCCAAAACTGCTTTGGTGTTGTTAAATATCTCTTGTGCTTGTTCCTTTTCATCATTTCTGAAATGGAAACTTTTTCGATTGTTAATCATGCCGGAAACAGTTCAAAAAAGGCTGAAAGATATTGCTTTGGGAAGTAACGATGAGATCGTCGACCTCAACCCTGATGTTTGTGATGATGCAGAATCGGCAACGCGGTATGCTTTGATGGTAATACAAATTCACCCGCGGAGACAATACTTCCGGGCGATGTGTGGTGCGTTACCACGTCTTTGGGGAGTGGGCGATGATGTTGTTGGTCGGATTTTGGAGAATTGTAAGATCCAATTCCTATTCCCCTATGAAGAGTTGATGACATCGGTCATCTTTGGCGGGCTCTGGACTTTTAATGATTGGTTCTGTTTGATTCAGAAGTGGACTGCACTGCACACGAATAATGACATGAAGATGGTACCAGTTTGGGTACAGATAAGGAGGTTCGCTTTAAACTTCAGAGTTTCAGGTACGATAAAGCAAATAAATGGGCCTAATGGGCCTATCACAAGAGTGAAGAGTGGACTATATACCGTTTTCCTTATCAACAGAACGTACCCTTTTTAATATAATTTTCTTTATATAATAAATTAGAGTATGGAATCTTAGTGGTTCAAGCGACTTCACTAACTTATAGTACATATTTGTTTGACTTATACATAAATACTTATTTTGTATATGGTTATTATCATAAACCAAACATAACTTAAGCATATACAATGTAAGACTGTTTCAAATAAAACCTCATAACAAGAATTAGAGCGATCTTTATTTGTATTGTTTCACTTTGATCAATATGAGTTTGCTAGCATTGTGGTTAAGATAATCGAACTAATGATTGTAGCATTAAGGGTTCAATTTTTTTCTGTGTGAATTTTAGGTCATGGATCGGATTTGTTGATCTATATGTTGAAAAAAAATCTGCTAGTATTTTAGCAAACATTAGACGCTTTAACTATTTTAAAACGTATTTGAAAACCAAAAGACTAAAAACGTATGTTTTAAATGTTTGAGGACTCGTGATCTCGAGTGTAACAGTCAAATGAGTGATTAAAAAAAAAAAATCAGAAATCGGAGGACTAGCATTAAAAAAGTCAATTGTAACAATACTTCTCAATGCACAAAATTGAATCATTTTGAATTTATACTATTGCTGACCAGATGAATAATTTTAAATCAAGTTTAACTTGTCAATTTCCCATAACATCAGTATATAAAGCAAAACACTTGTGTCCATCAAAAATTACTTATAGTTCTAAGATGAGATGATTATCCCATCAAAATTTCCCTTGACTTTCTTTTTTTTCCAACCAAAATCAATTAAAAAGTCATGGAGATGGAAAAATGTCTACAATAACAATCTCAAGCGAACTTCTGACATGTCGGATTAGAAAATCACCTCTCAAATTCAAAAGGCGAAAGGTTAGATTAATCGAAAACACCAAGTAAAAAGCTCATAAATCCCTGTATGTAAGACGAGAATGCTGGCCAGTTTTACATTCAAGTATTTCAACATATTTATAATTTTTCTAGTGATATATTTTTATATGTATGATTGTTTGGATACGTGTATGTGAATTACAAAAGTTGTTGGCGAACTTAACCCAAACAAGGAGATTACAAATATCAATTCACAACAATATAATGATAGCAATAATAGATATACACATGCATACCTTCAATACAATTTGATCCACGAATCCAATTGTAATACACGGATTCTATGTTCAAGGTCCTTACACTTGATGCATACAATGCAATCTTTCGGAGATTATGTTGTCTTCTTCTCTGCGCTTTGGCCTAACCGAAGCTCAAGATCCAATCCTTCAATCTCATCCTGATGACTTGAACTCGAACCATCTATATTAACCCCTTTGATCTTTCCATGATCATTACTTTGCTTGTTTTCTTCAACCCAAAACCCTAATTTTGGACCAGGACTTATATCTTTTTCCATATCTTGATTATAATCATCATCACATGTTAAAGCTTCTTCATGATCTTGTTGTTCATTAAGGTCTAGAGATATAACTTCTGATGAATCAGTACTTCCGACAACATGATCATCTTCAATCAGCTTTTGTCTTAGTTTAGCTCTGTCTCTTCTATGGATGTTCATATGGCCTCCTAATGCTTGAGCATTTGAGAAGCCTCTTATGCAGAAACTGCATAAGTAAGATCTTGACTGGTTCAAGGAATCATCAACGCTTTGTTGATTATCTTTCGATATTGGATTAGAACAATCATCAAGGCTTTTAGGGTTTTTGATGTCTTCCATTGAATTAAAAGAAAGATGATAAAAGACTGTGAAATTTTTAGCAAAAAAGAGAAGGAAGAATTGAAGAGAAGAAGAGTGCTAATTATCACCAGGAAATGTCAACTTCTTATTTAATTTGATAATTTAGGATAATAATTAAGTATTTAACATGTCTAATTAAAATCTACCATTCAAAAGAACCACAAGACAAAACAAGAAAGGTGAAAACAACTGTTTCTATGTCATTACATGAATAATTTAATCTTTTATAATTTAAAAAATATGTCCACACATGTAATGATGGAATAAAATATTTGAAAATCTTAAAAACATTATTGCTCCCGACGGAAAAAAATCATTATTTCTCCTAACATTATTAAAAATAAAATGATCAAATCTAACAAACTTTCGTATTTTATGATTAAAACACTTTCGTTTCTAACTTTCTACAATCTTTTTACATGATATATAAATGATAGTGTTGATAAATATAATTATATAACTTGTCAAATTACGTTGCACTACATTTAAGGAAATTATTTCAGTTTTCTTATAGAGAATATTCGGATATGTAATAAATATTTCATGATTCTCGATTATTTGTAAGAATCATTGTCAGTGTAGTTGTTGTAAAAGACTTTTTTTTTTTTTTTTCAACCTTATTCTTGTAATTGGATCAATAAGAACCGATCTATAGCCAAAATTCATATTCTAAAATCTCTCTTTTTTTTTTCTTTTGCATCGGGAAAAAATCAGGTGCCTGAGAAAAGTTAAAGTGGTCACTACCACCGGACCATATGTCCTCGGCAAAAGACATTTTTTTTTGTAGCCGGAAAATTTATATTTAAACACAAAACTAATTCTCAGAATTATTTACTTGTCAATATAAATTTAGAAATCTATTACATGTATGCTAACTATTTATATCACAATTATCACGATGATTCAGCAGCCTTTCAAGTTCCAACTCTAGCAAAACGACACAAAATAAAGCTCGAATGCTTGAATGTATTTGATCATTAACTTCGACTTAATTCAAGAAATTATTATTTTTATTGATATATTAATCTCAATTAGTATTTATATAAACAAAATAACAGATCTGGGTTGACAAAAATATGGTCCAACTAATCATTTTGGCGTTTTCTCTTTGTCTTTGCACAATTAGTATAATTGACAACCTCGCTAGCATTATTATAACATATGATTTTCCTGAAATTATCAACAAAAATTTCAATATTCACATAAACACAGTTATTCTAAATGAAAGGCAGAACCAATATGCCAAATCACAAGAGCAAAAGAACGACTCTTGAGCAATATATAGTCACAATATTTTTTTGCGTATAGTTAATAAAGGATTTGAAAAATGAATATATGAATTAATTGGTTGTCACCTGTTTAATTAAGTATAAATAGTAATTATATTTTACTGATTCAAAGAGAGATGAGTCGTGTTAGCCGTTGCCATCGAGCATTCGTGCAATGAGTCATCAACTGAATTTTTCTAATCTAGTAAAACTTTTACGTTTTTTTTATTGTGCTAGCTTTGCATTTAAATATATTACTTTAGGAACAATTTGCTGTTATATGAAAAAATATTTAAAAACCGCCGAAAAGACATTCATCTCCCATTTGTTGATGAGGTCTTATACTTCTTTACCATCTCTTTGCAATAACTCTTCTTATTTTCTTGGTTTAGCTAATATTCTAGTTATATACCGCAATATATATATATATATATATATACTATACACATCGATGACTCTGAGTCTCTGATCATAAAGTTAATTGGTTTCAATAATACATAAATGGTTGGCAATACACATGTTTCCAAATTATTATAGTTGTAGCAAGCGCCCTTTTCTGCCATTTTTACGACTTTGTAACAACTTAAAATATAAAGTAACGACTTAATATTAATACTAATTACTTTCAAATGTACATATTATTAACCGAAAGTGGTCTAGATAACACATTGATAGAAAAAGCTTTGAATAATCTTTTTTTTTTTTTCTACATATGCCTCATAATTTTTTATTTATTGATAAAGCTCTTTTCATTAATCTTGCTTTAGGCCTTCGTATTATAATATTGGCAACAAAAAAATTCATCGTAAATTTCGATGATTGGTAGTATATGTGCATGTGCGCAGTGCACGTACGTACAAATATTTTTGTTAAAATCGTATGTACATATTTTATGTATATATATATATATATTAGCAATATACTGTATATATATTTTTATATCTTCTAGGTGTGAAGAATATTCGTCTTGCCTATAATAGCTAGCTAGTAATGATATTAAAACTTAAAAAGAACAAAAAAAACTAACCTGTTGAAGTAATCGTGTAATGAATCTTGTATACGTATTGAAGTAAGGAAGAGGTAATCTGCATTCTGAGGGCTAAAAGCTTCAATAAACAGCTATATATGCGTCCGCATTTAGCTTCAGTTTAAGCTTTAAACCTCAGGATGCAGATTACCCAGTCCTCATCAATACTCATTATCTCTAGCTTCATATATATCCTTTGATTTTCTCTTGAGCACGGTTTAGGGTTTATGTTTTGGTCTTGTTGTTGTTGAGTTAATTTGGGGAGAAATTGCAAGGAAAATGTGAGAATATATAAGCCTCGATCGTGAGGCTAATTAGTAATGGAAGATACTTATTCGAAAGGTTTAATGCTATGAGAACATATGCTCTTAACGAAAAATGAAATCTTGTTTCTTCATGTTTTAATTTGGCATTCGCTTCCCTTAATTACCTTTTCTTTTTTGATATGATAATATGTTTTAATATTGGTTCCAGATAATTCTATAGCTATGGGTATGGCTCACTGTATGATCAATGCGTTGGTGAATTTAGTCTCTAAACTTTATAATGTTCTTCAAGAAAAAAATTAGTTAATTGATGTGTGAATTTCTTTTATAAAAACTCAAATTATCATTTACAACGTGAATATATGGTGTATAAGTTCCAAACCATATTGATCACACTCCTCAATGCACAATTTGGTTTCTAATCATGGTTTTACAGGATGTCCTTCCTTTGTGGATAGTTCTAAGAAATTTTCGAAATATTTTTGTGGACTTGGATGTTAGTGCTTTCTATATGATGTAGGAGAGGCTTGTATAAAAGCTTGAAGAAAAAGAAAAAAACCTATCAACATCGCACTCTGAAGTCAAAGCATATTTGTTGGCGATGTCATGCCTTATACCGCTCAAAATAATAGAAGTAGAGGTGCCGACAGACTGCGCGAATATTCTCAAGATGGTGTTTAGCCCGAATATTGGTCATGCCAGCCTTCATCCTGTTAAGGAGTTGATTATGCTATCACCCTTTAATACGATATATAATACTTGTCTTATTTCCAATACTTTCCTTATGTATATATCTGTATGTAATTCTCCCAGTCTATTGATAAGAATCACTGCTTACATGGTATCAGAGTAGGCTTAGAATCCTTACCTGTCTCTAAAATCATTTTGTTTCTCTATTTTTTTTCTCCTTCACTCTTTGTCATGACAACCCTTGATGCTGAAGTCGTTCCCACAACTGCTCAGACAGTTCTCAATGTTATCATGGCTAATGTCACCAAGCTAAACTCCACAAATTACCTAACATGGAGTCTCCAAGTCCATGCTCTCCTCGATGCTTATGGCTTAACAGGTTTCCTCGATGGATCTCATCCGCCTCCTGCTGTCACTATTGTTGAAAATGACATCTCCACCCCAAATCCAGCATCACTCTCTGGAAACGGCAGGATAAACTACTTTACAATAGTCTTCTGGGTTTGATCTCCACCTCCATTCAGCCGCTTGTTGCGCGCTCTCTCTCTGCCACCAACATATGGTTGTCTCTTGCAAACACCTACGCTAAACCAAGTCGAGGACATCTCAAACAACTCAGAATTTAGATCAAAACTTGGTGTAAAGGCACAAGAACAATTGACAAATATATGCAAGGCATCACAACCAAGTTTGATCAATTAGCTCTACTTAATAAACAATGGATCATGAGGATCAAATTGAGTATGTACTCAATGGACTACTTGAAGAGTACAAGTCAGTCGCTGATCAGATCGAGGGTCGAGATGTTGCACCTTCCCTTGTAGAAGTTCATGAGAAACTCCTCAATCATGAGGCAAATCTTCTCACAGCCAGTCAATCTGTTGTTACTCATATCACTGCTCACACTGCTACTACCAAGAATAGAAATAGCAATAATCGTCAGTCTTTCAAATCCTGGAACAACAACAATCAACAACAGCAAGACAATGGCTATAATCGGTCCCAGACACAATCTTACTAGCGTCAAGATAATCGTTCTGGTCAAGGACGTGCCTACCAAGGCCGCTGTCAACTCTGCAGTGTTTATAGGCATAGTGCCAGAAGGTGTCCCTAACTAATAGCTCATGCCACATCCACTCGATCCTCAACTAATCCTCTTTGGCAACCAGCAGCAAATGTCTCTCTTGCTTTACAACCTTCACCAACTGCGTGGCTCCTTGATAGCGGTGCAACACACCATATGACAAGCAACGTCAATAATTTAGCTCTCCATTAGCCCTATAATGGCGGTGATGGTGTTATGATTGGTGATGGCTCTACATTGCCTATCATATATACTGGTTCCACTTTCCTGCCCTCTCACTCTTCATGCTTATCCTTGGCTGATGTTCTTTGTGTACCTAATATTCACAAAAATCTCATATCAGTAAATAAGTTGTGTATGACTAATCAAGTCTCGGTTGAATTTTTTCCTGTCTCTTTTCAGGTGAAAGATCTGAAGTCGAGGGTCCTGTTGTTCCAAGGCAAAACGACTAACGATCTGTCTAAGTGGCTTGTGACATTTCCTTCAACCTTTCATGCTTTATCTACAATAAAAGCGTCCATCAAGGAGTGGCACTGTCGCCTTGGACGTCCAGCTTCAGCAATTTTCAACAAAATTATTTCTCAGTTTTCCCTTTCTCATTCCAGTACCAGCACCACACAGTTATCATGTATTGACTATGCTATTAATAAAAGTCATAAACTACCTTTTTCCCACTCCAGTATTACCACTAAACAACCTCTTGAAATCAACTTTACTAACCTTTGGACCTCGCATGTCACCTTAGTTGACAACTACAAACATTATGTTGTCTTCATTGATCATTACACAAGATATTCCTGGCTTTACCCACTCAAAACAAAATCTCAGGTCAAAGACATCTTCCCATCGTTTAAGGTTCTTGTTGAGAATCGCTTAAATCAATGCATCGAAACTTTGTATTCTGACAATGGAGGAGAATTTGTTGCTCTACGGTCCATTCTCTCAGAAGCTGGAATATCCCATCCCACCTCTCCTCCACATACCCCTCACCAGAACATCATATCAGAACGAAAGCACCACCACGTTAGCGCTTCTCACACATGCTAACATTTCCACTACCTACGAGACTTACGCTTTTGACACAGTGATTTACCTCATTAATCATCTTCCAACTCAAGTTTTGGAAATGGATTCACCTTATCACAAGTTGTTTGGCGTAACACCGAACTATGACAAGCTTCACATCTTTGGATCCTTATGTTTTCCCTGGAGACGTCCATATTAACACCAAGCTAGAACCACACTCTCTGCCTTGCATCTTCCTCGGTTACTCTCCATCCCAAAGCGCCTATCTTTGCCTTCATGTCCCATCGAATCGCCTCTATGTCTCTAGACATATCTAGTTTGATGAAACCCAATTTCCCTTTAAACCCGCAACTTCATCCTCTCCCTCTGTCACAGAAACAGAACAAACACAACACTAAACCACTGAAATTATTCGCCCGTCACAGCTTCTCATACAGTCGTTGTCACCGTCACCGTCGCCTTCTACAATCAAACCACCGACTGCAGTCATTCAACAGGATCGAGCTTTGGAATCTACTTAACCTCCGCTATCGCCATCTCCACCATCGTTGAATACACCAGACCCAATAATTGGTCCTTCGTCTTCACTAGATCCAATACATTCTTCGAGCCCACCAGTGCAACAAGCCCAAATCACTGTAGCAGATCCAAGTGGGCCAAATTCATGCACTAATGAGCCCAATACAACAACTGGAAACACAACTGGGTCAGATTTAAGCAATAATCAACCCAATAATGATTGTCTTCCACCAGCCATAACGAGTTTGGTTTCGCCTTCGCCACAACCAACATCACAAATGTTCATCCGATGCAAACTCGCCAGAAAAACAAGATATCCAAGCCAAATCCCAAATACAATACTTCTTCGTCCAAGCACAAAGCAATTCTCGATGAACCCCGGACGATTACTCAAGCGCTCAAGGATGCACGATGGCGACCATCGTTGACTGATGAAATGGATGCATTTACTCGAAAATGTACCTTTTCTCTTGTCCCTCGTCCATCTAATCGTAATGTTGTAGGTTGCAAATGGGTCTTCAAAA
Source organism: Lepidium africanum (assembly GCA_900406405.1). Lineage (NCBI taxonomy): Eukaryota > Viridiplantae > Streptophyta > Magnoliopsida > Brassicales > Brassicaceae > Lepidium > Lepidium africanum. The sequence goes on along the minus strand of OVAX01003542.1, from coordinate 9,416 downwards.
ATATGTTCCTCCCAAATGGTAACCTTGGACGATGCAAATCACACATCGTAGCTAAGGGCTTCAATCAACAGTTAGGTAGAGATTATAACGAAACTTTCAGTCCCGTTATCAAATCTACTACCATTCAGATTGCGTTAGATGTTGTTGTTTATAGATCGTGGCCAATCTTATAACTAGATGTCAACAATGCCTTTTTACAAGGCACTCTAGAAGAAGAAGTCTACATGGAGCAACCTCCCTGTTTCATTGATCGTGTTAATCCCACATATGTCTGCTGGTTACACAAGGCAATCTATGGTCTCATACAGGCTACACGGGCCTGGTACACTGAAATCCGGCCATATTTGCTTAGTCTTAGTTTTAACAATTCACTTGCTGACACCTTTTTCTTTGTTCTTAGACATGGTAATCATCTCATCTATCTTGTGGTGTATGTTGACGATATCCTTGTCACAGGAAGCGATTTAACAGTGATCACCCATATTCTTCAACTCCTTGCCAATCGATTCTCCATCAAAGAACCTGAAGAACTCAATTATTTTCTTGGTCTTAAAGCACATCGAACACATGCTGGTCTCCATCTATTTCAAAGGAAGTATATCATTGATTTACTTCACAAATACAACATCGTAGACTCTAAAGTTGTAACTACTCCAATGGCTGCTCATCCTCAACTCACATTGAATTCTGGTGATCCGTTAACAGATGCAACAGAATATCGAAGACTTGTTGGTAGTCTCTAGTATCTTGCCTTCACACGTCCGGACATTGCGTATGTAGTGAATTATTTATCTCAGTTCATGCTCAAACCCATGAGTGATCACTGGCAATCAATTTGCCAAACAAGTTCTCAGATATCTCAATGGGACATCTTCTCATGGGATCTATTTCTCAGCAATAAACAACATGTCTCTCCATGCCTATTCCGACACAGACTGGGCAGGAGATACTGATGACTACATCTCCACCAAAGGGTACATTATGTACCTACAACGTACTCCAATAGCATGATCTGCAAAGAAACAAACAAGTGTAGCTCGTTCTTGCACCAAAGCAGAGTACAGGTCTGTTGCCAATGCCTCCTCAGAACTTTGTTGGATAGCGAACATCCTCACTGAACTTCACCTTAAAATACCAACAGTTCTTGTCATATATTGTGACAATGTTGGGGCTGCATTTCTCTGTGCCAACCCAGTTTTTCACTCTAGGATGAAGCATGTGACTTTGGATTACCACTTTATAAGAGGCCAAGATTAGTTAGGTGTTCTCTGAGTGTCTCACATCAACACACATGACCAGTTGGCGGACAGCTTAACAAAACCTCTTCTACGAGCTTGCTACCTGGATTTTTGTACCAATATTGGTGTTGCGGAACCTCCACCATCTTGTGGGGGCGTGTTAAGGAGTTGATTATGCTACACTCTTTAATATGATAGATACTACTTGTCTTATTTCCAATACTTTCCTTATGTACATATCACTACAATGTTCTTCTATCTTGTATAAATATGTATGTAATTCTCACAGTCTATTGATAAGAAACACTGCTTACACATCCATGGTTAGAAGAGTTAACAAGATTGAATAGTTTGTTTTATTCTTTATCTCTTTATATGATTCTTAAATCGTCGAATCATAAACGGATATTCCTTGCTCGTATTATGAGTGGAATAACTAATAGTTCCTTCAATTATATTATAAAACTAAAATTTGACAAAAACAAAGTTCCAAACCATATCAAACTATTTATAAACATCTTTTAAATTTTTTTAATAAAGATATATCTAATGTAATAAACCTATTTCATATAACTAAACGCCTAATTAGCTTTTTTTGTCAAATTGGAATCACAACAATTCATAATTCAAACCCTCTATATCTTAAACTCTATCAGGCAGGAGACTATGCAATTTCATCGGCAAAAAGCTGCAAAGGTATACATTAAAATAACTTCCCCAATTAGGTTCTTTCTTATTTAGAAATTTGAAAAAATTCTTCGGACAATGTTCTTTTAGACTTCGAAGCACTGAATGCGGCAAAAAGTGTGAGTGAATTGCATGGTCCTGAACCCAAAAAAGTTTTTAGACTTGCAACTGTGTTGTAATTACAACCGGTTTAACGTCGATCAAACTAACCAAATTAAACCAAAAATGATATAGAAGCAATTCATTAGCGGAGAGTGTTTTCTGCGTAAGCAATAGGCATATAAAGAGTGAAAGGAAAGAGGAGTGAGTGTGAGACATCAAATCATTAGAGAAAGATTTTATGTGCTCTCTAAGCCAATGATGGGAACTTAGGATTATGCTTGTTTTTTATATTCCACTTCTTTTTGACTGCCTTTTCTCATTGTGTCTTGTATGCCAATGAGATCTTCCCTCGGATCATTTTATGATCTCTTCACAATTATTGATTTATTTACTTTTTCTTTTTTTATCAACAAAAACCAACAAAAACCTTTTAAATTTTCTACTTGTGGTGAAAAAGAGTGGAAGGTACAAGATCATCTAAACCACCAGAATAAAAAAAAAATCGACGATTTATTTTTCGCAAATCTTATAATTTACTTGTGACTACAAGTAAAAAGTGTAACTCTTCGATATCTTTCAATTTTTTTTTGGAATTTTTTTTCGGTGTTCAAAAATTATTACATTGTAAAATATGTCTTCACAATAAAGGATTTTTCGTGATTTTTGGAATAAAAAAAAGTTACATGTGGGCATCCAACAAAAAATTAGAAGACTAATCATGAGAAAGGGTAATAAGAATAAATTCTATAATTAATGACCTTTTCTCAATCACTTAAAAAAGATGTCTTTGTCGAAAATGACGGAAAAAAGCAACATTTACTAGTTTTGCTCTCATGGGCTCTTCTAAAGGTTATCCCCCTTTATATTTGAGATACTAATCGTCTAATCGCACCAAACTAAACAACGTACGTGTTTAATCCCTATTTGTGATCACACTTAGTAAGTCTCTGTAAATTGATTTTGACAACGAAAAAAAGTAAAATTAATGCATCACCAAAATTAACTTGGTTTTATTGAATATCAAAAAAAAAAAAAAACATTTGTTTTATGCTGTCCACAACCTTGATTTTGTGGTCGCTCGTTGCGAGGATTATGAGAACACTCGACCAAATATTCTTATCTTTGTTTAGATTTGATCCATACACGAACATGTAATCAGTATAAGTTTATCCATGAGCATTTAATGTGTTCCAATTTTATTTTTCTTTTATAACCTAAATTACGGTATCTATAATAAAAAACAAAACAAAAAAATCAAAGAGGAAGCTAGTTCCCGACCACCTTCGTCTTTGCCTAGAGACAAAGAAGCTTCACTTCTTACTTTAATTACAACACATCTCAGACAAACTTTACAAATAAACACATCCTAGATTTCGCTGTCTTTATTTTACTTATAAAAGAAAATTTAAAAGGCAATTAATGTTGTTAGTAATCTAATACATTTTTTTGAATAATTTGATTGACAATATTCGATCTATAACCTGATTTTCAATCACCAAACTTTAAACAATATCACGTGGGGAACGTGATTCGCTAGAGTCGAATTTCGGTGAAAAAAACAGTAGAAAAAAACATTTAACTACACTTATCTAATTTTGTTTATATTATATTGTGTAAAATTTAATTTCCAAATGGAAATAGTTTGTATAATTAAATTTTCCACTTTTAGTTTAATTTTTACATTTTAAACAATGATTTATAAAATTATTTTTAAAATCATTAAAATTTACAATGATCGAAATATACAGACGAATGTAGACTTTCTTCAATGAATTGATAAATCGTTTACAATACAGTATTTTTTAGTGTTGATTCACGTGTACACCCATATGATTCCTCCGGCCAGCCCGACAGCTCCATTGAAGTACACAAAATTAATTGACTTTGTTATAAACAAATTTACATTCGAATAATTAACTTATAAAAATTCTAAATGTATTATCCGATTTTCCCGGAAATGCAACACTCGGAAATTTCCATATGACACCACACGATCACTCTCCCGATTTATGTTTGAACTTTCAAACAAAAAAAAAATCTAAGGAAAAAGTTATTCACCTATAAATAAGTATCTTCTCTCAATTAACACAATCATCTCAAAGTATAAACCAAAGAATTAAAGAAAATAAAGATTTTATTATTCAGCTAAAACCCTAAAATGGTTGGGAAGCTTATAGTTTTATGCTACTTAATAATCTACGCCTTTGGTATGGGGGACGCATCATCGGAAACAGCTCAACCTCCGGCAACGAGGAAATTCGGTGGACACGACTGGCCAAGAGAGGAGGCAGAAGCACCGGTGATTAATTCACATTTGGTAGAGACTGTACGGCGAGGTCACCACCATTCTAAGGCGGAGAGATCAGTCGCTGGCGGTGGAGTTATCCTTGGTGGTTTAGCCACTACTTTCTTTGTGGCGGTGTTTTGTTATATAAGGGCTACGAGGAAACGCAAACCTAATTATGATGAGAATGAGACTGAGATTGAGACACCTAAGGTTTTAGTTTAATTTCTACTTATTTTTGTTGTAAATATTTGTTAATTTTGTAGCCGTTATTATGATATTGATCTTCATGTCTCTCTTTGAGCAATGCAAAAAAAAAAAAAAAACAAATTAAACGGAGATTTATGAGGTCAATTTAGATAAAAACGTATCTCAATGGCTTTCGACCGATAGGCTTAAGCAAAAGGTTTGAGGCTTTAATTTGGGTCTTTCTCATCACTATTGGGTCTAAAGATGATGGCCCATTTCTTTCAGATTTGTGAACGTAATTGCTTACGTAATCACCAAGAACTTATATAATTGAACAAAAGATTTCAAACCAAAACTTAACATGAAAGTATTGAATCGTCAAAACCTAATGCTATCACCGATGTCTATAATGGTTGTTTTTTCCTTTATATTAATTGTAAAAGTCATTAAGTCTATCTATCTTTTTGCTTGCATTTACGAAAAATTCTATAATTCTGAAAATTCGATATAGTTCTGAAAATTCTACGATTCTGAAATTTCTATAATTCTAAAAATTTTACAATTCATCAATGTATTGTATGAAATTGCGATACTAAATTGTTGGTATTGGTTGACAAAAAATTGTTGGTTAATAAAATTTAAACATAGAATAAATTGAAAAATTAGTTCTTCATTATTTTCTGTGTAACTTTCGATTAATTAATTAATAATTAGATACTCTTTCACTGCACGCATAGTTCCTAGCTAAATTCAAAATATGGGGTGTTATTAACATATAAATTGGCGTGAACTTTAAGACTAATTATAGAAGTAATTAAATCACAACACATATAAGCTCAACCACTGTCCTCCATGAAAGTCAACACGTTTATCAACTAATAAATATTTTATTAATGTTTTTATAACTATAGCACAATATTATTATTATTGTTTTCTCATGACCCAATTATTGATTCTTGTTACATGCATTGAACCAAACCAAGAGTGACTATAAATATCTGCTTTTGAAACCATTACTAAATAGAATACACACAAAAAGAAGCAAACAAAACAGAGTAAAGTGTTCTCTAGATCGAGAGATGGACCAAGAAAAGCAAGTAACGGTTTTAGGGTTATGGGGAAGTCCTTTTAGCAAAAGAGTAGAGATGGTCCTTAAACTTAAGGGCATACCTTATGAGTACATTGAAGAAGATGTATATCGTAACAAGAGTCCTTTGCTTCTCAAGTACAATCCAATTCACAAGAAAGTCCCTGTCCTCGTCCATGGTGGTCGATCAATTGCTGAATCTCTGGTGATTGTTGAATACATTGAAGATACTTGGAAGACAAGTCACCCATCAATCTTGCCTCAAGATCCTTATGAACGTGCTATGGCCCGCTTTTGGGCTAAGTATGTGGATGACAAGGTAGTTTTATATTGATACAACAAAACTATTAGGTTTTGATATATATATAAAGAAACTATACATTCTTGGATTTCAAAATACTAGCTATATGTAAACAAGTAGTAGTATGAACCAAGTCGCGTTTGTCCAACAGTAAAGAGTGTCTATGTGGACCTTCACCACCTACGTTTGATTCGGGTTGGCTACTGGTTCACATGGTTACTTCAGGTCCTAGGAGAATTATGGCTAGTTGGAGCTCCGCCCAAAAGATAGTCAGTCGGGTCTTGCCTAAAACTTGATAGTTAATAAAAGAACTAATAGCAAGTGGTAAGAACAAACTCTGGACAAACGTAAGTTTGTCAATGATGAATTTTATTCCAGCTAACAAAACTAAAAGTGTTGTTGTTAGACCAAGTGAACGTAAAGTTAAATTTAAGGTTTCATTACAAAATTTGGGACGAGATGTCTCCCGAGGTCAGTTAGGTTTTTTTTGAAAAGTCAGTTAGGTTTCGGCCTAGATATTCCTAGTTAACCAACTGAAAAAAAACAAATACATAATATAGCGAATACATTTATCAAGAATCAAGCTGCATTTTTAATAGTACATTATATAACTTATATTAGTCTTTTGGGTTTAGGTAATGCCAGTAATCTGGAAGGCTTGTTGGGGACCGGAGAGTGAAAGAGAAAAGGATATGAAAGAAGCTTATGAGTGTTTGAAACATCTAGAAAATGAGCTTGGAGATAAACCCTTCTTCGGAGGAGACACTATTGGATTTGTGGATATTGCGGCTGATTTCATAGGATATTGGCTTGGGATTGCCCAAAAAGCTTCAGGCGTGACGATCATGACTGCAGACAAGTTTCCAAAACTTCAACGTTGGTCAAAAAATTTCGTCGGGAATAGTGTTGTGAAGGAACTTTTGCCGCCTAAGCAAAACCTCATTGCTCTTTTCAAGGCCCAGTTTGGAAGTGCTACTACATCTAAGTAAATGTATTAAGGCTTATAAGTCTCTTAATTTATTGTTTAATAATCGAAAAAATGTGTCTTTGTCGAAAGAAAGGTTATGCTTGCTACATATATATATCGGAAAATGTCAACATCTTATTATATAAGTTGGATTTCAAAGTTATTCATTAACGAAATTCTTCGTGTTTTAAATCTAATAACTATAAATTTTGTAGTATTTCTATATATTTTAAAATATATAATTTCTTTAATGTTTATAATTATCACGAAAGTGATAAATATTGTATACATAACCCTAATAATGGAATTGTGATATCAAGTGCTATATATACATAAACATATAGAAGATTTTTTCAATTCTTTCCAACTTTTCAAATTTTCTCCAACTTAATTCATTCTCTTTCGTTTACATCCAACACAATCAAGTAAAAAAAGTAAACACTTTAAATTTAATGTATCACTATTTTATTTTACTTTTTTAACATGATATCCTATTATATAAAGTTAGATTTCAAAATTATTAATCAACAAAATTATTCCACATATCAAATCAAACGATCAAAAATTATTTTGTATTTATATTTTATTAAAGTTGGGTTTCAAAAGTACAAATCTATAAGTACATTGTTTCACATGTCAAATCCAATGAAAAAAAATTATTTCGTGTTTATATTTTATTTTTAAAAAATAAATTCAAATTCTATTATATAAAGTTGGGTTTCAAAAGTTAATAATCAACAATGTCAAATCCAACAATCAATAATTATCCATATTTGTATTTTACTATAAAAAATGAAGATAAAATTAAATCATAATCCTATTATGCAAAGTTGAGTTTTAGAAGTTACAAATCAATGAGATTATTCTACATGTCAAATCCAATGATCAAAAATTATTTTGTATTTATATTTTATTAAAAAATATAAAATCAAATCCTTTTATATAAAGTTGGGTTTTAAAAGTTACTAATCAACGATATTTTTCCACATTTCAAATCCAACGATCAAAAAATATTTTTTACTATTTTATTAAAAAGATAAAATCTAATCCTAATTTTATCTTATTGTATAAAGTTGGATCTCAAAGTTACTCATTAACAGAATTCTTCCACATTGTTGGAGGTGGATCCGAGATCTTACTTCGGTCCATGAAAAACAATGGATAAATATTTCTAATTCTTGAACTCGGTAAGATTGTTGGAGTATCAACTTGGATGTCCTCTATCAAATTGAGGATTGTGCATCACGAAATGGTCCAGCAGGAAGCAAGCTCTAACACTACAAAAGAATAATTCTTAACTCAGAAGGAAATTCCTGAAACAAAAACAAAAACAATAACTCTTACTACAAACTATCTGGCTCATAATATAGACACAGGTAACAACGATGAGAACAATAGAAAAAACTTCAAGAAGAAATCCAAGACAAACTATGGACTTAGCATGATTTATGCCCTTATAACAACAACCAATGGTCTAAAATTGTTCAACTATCTCAACAATTGGAGCTGTCTATAAATTTGCCTCTAGTTTACGACAGGAAAAGCCATAAGACATCGATAAGATCTAAACTATTATTACGCCAACAAAAGTCTGCTAGCAATTAATCACCATTAGAACAAAAGATATTCGATGGAGATGAGCATTTCAGAAATTCCATGAGAAATTTGAAACTATCACAGACATATGCAATCAAACTAGCTACTCAATACTATTAGAATAAAAGAATGAAATTACATAAGCAATGCGAAATTCTCAACACAGCTACTCAAATTCAACATCGAGACCTAATTAACAATGAACAAAATTTTGTATAAATTTCAATTTCAGGTCATGTGAAATAAATTGGAACTAATCTGACAGTTTTCGAGCTGATTTGATGTAGAAATGAAATCTGTTTTGAAGTAGAAACCTAACTACGAACGAAAAAGAGAAAACAAAGATAGAAATTACCGATGAAGTTTTCGAGTCTGAACGTAACTGGCTAAGAACGGGGTGCAATTGGAATCGAGATGGTGATGAAGATATTTTGAAATCAAGCATACTAAACTTTTGTTGTTTCTCAGCTCAAATCGTGATGAATAAAACCTAAACAACAAAGCGATCGTAAATTTTTGAGTGTTAACGAAAAAGAGTGTTTGTTTCACGTCAGTTATAAAACTGAGTGTAAATTCTATCTATTTTTCAATCTTAACAACGGTTTGCTAATTGACTGACCCAAATTAACCTACTTAACTAAACATTTTTATTGTAGTGTGAATACTTTTTAAAATCAATGAAAGTTGTGTATCATTCAAACAAAATGAGTTTATCTAACTTTATAAGTATGTTAGAGTTTAGTATTATTAGTTTAGAAAATTTAGACATTTTTGTTCAAAATAACAGGTTGAGATTTTCAAATCAGAATAGAAATTAGCAAAAGAAAAAGAAACTCTCAAAGAAAAAACAAAGTTCCAAACAAGATAACCTTTGTTGTATATTAACACGATACTGAAACTTATCTCATACACTACAACAAAAAAACAGATTTGCAACGCCTTTTTTCGTTGCTAATTCGTTGTAA
>OVAX01003541.1:4324-18837 GCA_900406405.1 Lepidium africanum | reverse complement strand
TATATATATTTTTTAAAAATAATATTTAAATTTTACCAAATTTAGCCAGACTCTTTTGTTACCATTTTATTTTAACTAATTCCGCCGGATTCCACTAAAAAAAATTCAGTTAGATTCCACATTCAACCAGACTCCACATTAAGTTGTTATCATTTACACCCATTATCTTTCTTTTCCCTTTCGTGTGCACCTAGGCCTAGCCCAACACAAAACTATGCCTAAAGCAAACAAAATTTAACGCCCACACTTAGACTCGAATTGGACACTTTAGATTCTTAGAAAGGATACACAACCACCACATTACCAACATTTTATTCAAATTTGATGCCCAAACAATGTTGATATAATTTTGGCGCCTAAAACAAGAGATTTTTCACTTTAGTTAGGGCCTAGACCGATACTGGTGCACCAACTCAGTTTATCTAAGCATTTGCTTTTGCCATTGGAATGTTTAGTATAAGATATTAACATCTTTGGTTAAACAACATATCTTGCTACATGAAGAGAGTATCAATTAAAACGATAGTAATCTCAACTCCTTGCATGCATTGAGTTACAATAATCTGAAGGGACCATTGAATTATTGCGCAACAGTGACGATATTTAAGTCTTATCCATACATATAATTGATCAATTTTATTTTTATTTTTTATTAATATACTAATCAATTGCAGAGTTACTAATGGTAGTTAGGATGATCTAGTTAATGATTCAAGACGTGGAGTTCGATTCCTTCCAACTACATTAATAGATTAAAAATGAGATTTTAAAATGTAGGTTTTGGGTTATGGATCGAACATTTTCGATTCAATTCTTGAAAAAAAAATGTAGCAATCAGTCTTGTGTTTAAATAATTATGACACCATATCGAATTGATTTCTTGCACTGACCAATTAAAGAAACTTTTTAGAATTTAATTAGCAATAACTAAAAAGCCAAATGAATCCTAATCATTGGTCTAGTGGCTGAACTTATTAGGGCCCGTTCAATGAAAATGGGCTACTTGCGGTGGAGAAACTTTGCGAATATACGTATAAAGAACAAAAATAAAAACAGAGTAAATGCACAATGTGACCTTCAATAACGGTGTACCTTCTCTAAAACAAAATGTGATATCCCGTTAATATTATATTTCCTCTCTATTATTGAATCACCCGCCCCCACCAAATTTAGATAAAATTGCATCAAATATAAAAAAATTATTAAGAAAACAAATGTAACAGAGTGAAATATGAACGTAAGAGCTCGTTTGGAATTGGAGTCGTTTTAAAATACGTCCATCTGGATCAGCCTTTCAAAAGCGTTCATTTAAATTCCTAATTGGTAAGTTATAATTTGTACCAATCATTTTGTTGGGATTAAATACCTTTATTTAACGACGTCTGTATTGGCAAATTTCATTTACTTTATATTGCAAGAAATAAATCACTAACCCACGACAAAAATAAAATATTGAGTATTTCTGGCGTTTTGGGGTTAGGAAGTACTGCAATTTCCGGTTTGAGTATGTTTTCTTTGTTTGTTTTGTTTTGCCAAACAAGGATTACAAGGATAATTTTCACACATGATTCTACACCCTAAGAGAAAAAATTGAGTCATGTAACGTGTTTTATTAAAAAAAATTACACGGACGTGAAACGTGGCAATAAAAAACTAATATATTAGATTGGACGCAGTTTAACTATACCGAATCCATTATTGTATAATTATAATTGTTTAGTCATCTAGTGACCCCATCAGATGATATTATTGGATGTCATATAATAACAAATAGTCACAAATAGTAAAATAATATTTTAATTAGCAAAATGAAAGATCACTTAATTTGAAATAATGATAAAATAGTCTACAACATCATCTCTGGAGGAGGAGCAATAGGATGCATCGTGTAATGCATGGTAAACGATTATATCAAATGCTCTCTAGTTCACTATAAATTTTATTCAATGATTTTCATCCATCATGTAATTAATGGTAATGATTTATGTCAATATTCTCTGTACTTTCATTCAATACATTAAATTTTTATGTCATATTCTCTGTGTACTTCAAATCAACTTCAATTAATTGTTTACCAAAATTATCTTCGATTATAAATACTCCAAGATATATTATTGGACATCTATAAATCCAATCTAGTAATTCAGATTTGCTATGGGTTTTATTTCTAAAACCGTAAATAACATCTGAGTATTTGAATAAGAAGTTCTCTAGTTGATTAACATTAAAATCTAATATTGAAAAGGGTGATTAGCTAGAATAGTGTTAGAAAATTGTGAAATTATTAAAATAGTGTTTATATTTTAAAATCACTTAAATAATGCTGAAAGTTTTTTAAAGATCAGCTTGTTTTTTTTTGCTTTGTAAAAAATAAAATATTTATAAAAATATCATTAATGAAATCTGGAGTGCCGAAAAATAAATCTACAAGTAATAAATTTACAACACATGGCAAATTTAATATTTCAACACATATATGTTTTTTTTTATGTCGATTTATTCTGTTTTGGTAGATTTATTTTTGTAGATTTATTTTGAAAGTCTAGTAGATTTATTTTGGTAGATTAATTTACCGTTTTGTAGATTTGTTTAATCTAGTGTAGTTAATTTTTTCCTATTGGCAGATTTAAATTTGGTCGTAGATATAATTTCATACAACATATGTGTTTTTGCAGATTTTATGTTATATGTTGCGAATTAGTTTTCTGTTGGCAGATTTATTTTTGTTTTGTAGATTTTATGTCCAATGTTGTCGACTTGTTTCGAATTGGTAGAGTTATTTTTTTGCAGATTTATTCTGTAGTGTTACATATTTATATTTGAGTCATAGATTTATTGTCAATTAGCAGTTTTGTATTTATATGTTGAAGATTTATTTTGAAATTGGTAGATTTGTTCTCGTAGATTTTATGCTGAGTGTAGAAAATTTTATGTTTTTGTAGATTTATTATTCAAATGTCGTTGATTTTTTATTGTAAATGTATATACATAGTGGTTGTAGATTTGTTTTAGTTCTCGTAGATTTATTTTATGTTTTTAACTTAAATTATAAATGACAATTTTGTCCTTAAATTAATTATGTATCTTCTCCAAAATGTATGTCTTGAATTTGTTTACTGCTATAGTTCATTACGAACAATGTTTATTTTGTAATGCTTGCTTACTTTCAAATTGTGTTACTTATTTACTCTATTAATATGTGAGTGAGAGGAGAGAAAGAGAGTTTGTAGTCTTTTCTATGTACATTGATGAAATTTTTTGTGCTATCTTTGTATGTATCATGTTATCAGAAATCAAACGTTTTTTTCTCAACTGTGGTAGCGATATATCCATAGACTCAACTGAATTGAAATATCCATTCTTGTAAGATTCAAACAATTGCTGATGATATATCTTCTGTTTTCAAACAATCTAAAAATTCTGAACGAAAAAGGAAAATGCAACTATACATTGCAAAATTACTCCAAAATTACAACATATATAAGAAAGGAAATGAACAAAAGTTGTCTTAAAATGATGCCGATCACATGCTAGTAGTGTTCATTGTGTATGCACCACCTGCTTTCGCTTTCCCACAATCTTTGCAACCTTAAATGCCAACTGCTTTCCACTATATTGTGTATTGCATCATAAAATCAAGTATTTTCACAAATTGCAAAACAGAAGTGTATTGAATTCAAATGTTAACTTGAGAGATGGTAATGAAAGTACCTTTCCACATGACTTACAAAAGTACTTGCTATGTAGACTTAGTTCCATCTTCTTTATCTCTTTCCTAAGACTTGCACCATATCGGGTTCCTTTACGAACAAAACAGTTTTAAGATTCAGTCATTACAATTCATAATCTAAAACTAATTCTCCAAACCAACATAGATTCAAAATCACGAAATCAAAATGCATAATCAACACTCACAATCTCAAAGTGAATGAATCAACAAGAAATCAACATATCCACAACTCTAATTCGAAACCCAAACATTCAATATCTCAAAGTTACTAAGAGAAATTAAAGAAAAAAAACAAGAAGGTAAGAACTAAAGTACATTTGGCCTTACCAAACCATTCGTTTGTGTGGATCAAACTGATACCATTGACATATGTTCTTAATCACAACACCATAATTGCCTAACCAAACCAAAAGATCAAAGCATAATTCAATTGGATTAAAAACTATAAAATATAGTCTCCAACAAATATGAATGAGATATTGCTTCAAATGAAAGAGGAAACATGGATCTCAACACCTCACCACTTCGACCAACCAAAAAGAACTAGACATACCTTTTAAATCTAGGAAGAACCTAATGAAACCATCGATGCCACAAAGCACAAACTATCAAAGTTGAGATCGACTTTCCACTTATATGAAAAACATAAAACCTGATCAACCTTAGAGAATCTCTCAACCACCATCGAGCCTTCCAAAACCGAGACCAACAATTCCGGATCAACCTCATGAACCAAATAGAACCTCAATTTTATCAGATCCAAAGAACCTAAGTGAAAACATTTGAAATCTTTCCTTTGTTCAACTGAGAACCGGAAACCAGAGTAAATTAACCTCTTAAAACTAAAGAATCCATTGAAACCTTTAGATGAGAATGGATTCAAACTATTGGACATTTAGATCTCAAACCCTAGAAAACTCGCAAGAAATCACCATCGAGAGAGGAAAATTTTTATGAGAAATTAATAATATTTAATGATTTTTAATTATTCAGACTTTTTTGTTTTATTAAGTTTTTTTCTTAATGGTATTCTAGTAATAAAATTCAAAACAGTACGTTTTTATGTCTTTTAGGCCTCTGTTTCAAACTTCATATGATAAAGCATTATTTGAGTAATTAACCTATATATGAGCATTATTTAAGTAATTATCTCTATTGAAAATTAGAATGACTACATATCAAAAATAGAAAATATTTTTGGTCGACTGGTTAAATATTCATGTACTCAATAAAATTTGGGACACTCGGATAAACCTTAGAATGGCGAAAAAGAGTGTTACGCCGCCGTTGTTTCTTAATCTCCAGTTCTATTAGTTTCTCTGGCCGATCAATCGTCTATGGGTTTCTAGGGTCATTAAGCGCTTGTCACTTCTTCTGTTTATACTCTTATTTAAGTCATAGCCAATCGAGTGGTGTTTAGCTACGATTCTCAATCGATAGCCTTAGTAAAGCCATTCATCGTATTATTACAAAGGATAATGAAAGGAGGTCACATGAAGAGGGAGGAGGATTTCTTCAAGAGACTAAAGGACGAAGAGTTTGTGGATCTAGATAATCCAATTAATGTCCCTGAGGTTAACATGAAAGAGCTCGAAGAGGAGAACTCTAAAAGCATTATAGTGAGAATTTTGAATACCGATTCTGTTAAAACTGCCAGTGTGGTAGTTGGTTTACCTAAGATCTAGGAGGTCGATGGAAGAGTTAGAGGTCCATGTATTGGAAAAAACAGAGTTCAGTTTATCTTTGAGCAAGAACAGGACCTGCTTTCAGTTTTGGAAAAGGCTCCATGGTTTATGTTAGGATGGATGCTCACTGGTGAGAAATGGACTTCGAATTCAAACTCTGATTATCTGTCTACGATTTCTTTCTGGCTAAGGATCAAAAATATTACCCTCTATCTATTAACAAAGGAAACAGTGAGGAGTGTGGTTTCTACTCTTGGTAAAGTCGAGGATATTGAACTACATGCGAAAAACTTGACATCTCTGGAATATGTTCGAGCGAGGGTTAGGATTCCAATTGATAAGCCTCTGGTTTTCAAATGTGCAGCCCACTTCAATATGGGAGAGAAAAAGTCTGCCATCACTCTTGAGCTTGATTATGAGAAACTGATTAAGTGTTGTTACAGCTGCAAACGCCTTACACATGATCAATCGAGATGTCCCAAAAGAAAAGATGAGGCTCAATTTGCAGCGACAGAAATTCATGGTGCTTCCACTGGAGAACCATCTCAAGCTTGGAAAAGAACGAAATCTGCCAGTAAAGGTAGAAGCAGACCTAAATCCTCCAAAGGAAATGTGCATTCTGGTGTTGCTTCATCAGGTGATAATGCGAAATCAGACGCATGAAGAATATCAGTCAGTAACGTATTAGCAATTCAAATTTGGTTTTTTCCTGCTTAGGAAAGAACAAAGGGAAGGAAACAGTAAATGCTCCGGAGTAGGTTTGGAGAGTAAAATAACTTGATCTCAAATCAGGAGAAAAACAAAGAACAGTCTCCCCGCATAGAGAGACCGAGATTTCTCTGTCTTCTTTATGGAAAAGAGCTTCGAGTGGAGATTATGGAAGGAGCAAGAAAGCAAGGTTTGAGGAACTTGTTAGCTCACTCTCTCGGCAAAACAAGTCCAATTCTCACTCTAAAGGTTGCAGCAGTTCTGCTGCTCAACCACCAAAACAATATTCTGTCTCGATGACAGCAACTTTTGCTTTTAAGTTATGGTAGAAAGGTCATCTCAGTCCCAACACACCCAAGCAACCTAGGATCGTGGTTATCCAGAAACCACTGACATCCATATGAGGTCAAGCTGTTGGAACTATCAAGGCGTGGGGAATACCCGGACAGTTCGACACTTAAGGGAAATTTGTGGTTGCTTTCTCCTTCAAGTTTTATTCCCCAGTGAGACCAAGCAAGGTAGAAGACATATGGAAGGTGTGTGATGTGTTAGGTTTCCATGATCTTAAGACGGTGGAACCAGATGTTATAGGAGGTGGTTTAGCTATTCTCTGGAAGGAAGAGGTTAAGATGGAAATTCTCTCTGCAGATAACCATATCATTGACGTGAAGGCATCCTAGCAAGACAACAAGCTCTTCATTACAGGTGTTTATGGAGACCCAATACGATCTAAGAGAAGTAAAGTATGGGAATGACTTCTTCGGATAAGCTCAAATAGAGAGGGAGCATGGTTGATAATGGGCGACTTTAATGAGCTTACCTCTAATGAAGATAAATTCGGTGGAAGTGTTAGAAGCCCTTCCTCTTTTCAGTCCTTCAATAATATGCTTGATGGATGTGATATACACGAGGTAGCTTTCTCCGGTAACCCTCTCTCGTGGTTTGGTATCAGAAACGAGGAATTCATCTAGTCTAAATTAGACCGAGTGGTTACAAACAGTGAGTGGCACAACACTTTTTTGATAGCAATGTCCACTTATCTTACTCGGATGATAGTCCAATAATAACAACATGGAATGGTAATGATAGACCATACGTGGGGAATTTAGATATGATACAAGATGGAAGGGTAAAGTTGGTTTTGAGGCAGCAATAAGAAAGGGTTAGTTAACAGAATCTCAGGACAATAAGAGTTTTCTCAGTAAAGTAATCAAATGTAGAAGATCTATCTCGCGCTGGAAAAAAGCTTCCAAGCTAAATTCTGAGATTCGTATTCAACAATTGCAAAACAAGATTGATTCCCTTACTCATGGCCACGATTTCTCATACTCTAAGCTATAATCCTTAAATAAGAAAATTTTTGGAGGAACAATAGTAGAATTTCTTGACTTAAGGCTGGAGATAGAAATTCAAAATACTTTCATTCTGTGGTCAAACAACGTAGATATTTTAACCGGATTCATTCTGTGGACGATAGTCTATTTCTTTTATGAGCAAATAGGGATGAGGCGAGTATGATCAATTAGATCCTTCATGATTATAATCAAGCATCATGTCAAAAAGTAAGCCTCGACAAATCCAGTATTTTCTTTGGAGCTCATGTAAATGAAAACTGCAGAAAAGAAGTCAAAGAAACTATCGGAATTATGAAAGAAAGTGGAGAATGAGTTTACCTAGGCACACCAGAGGTGTTTGTGGGCTCAAAAATCTGTACGGTGCACTTTGTAAAGCAAAAAATTGAGAAGAAGATAACATCATAAAACAACAAGTTTCTGTCTCAAAGCAAGAAATAGGTACTTATCAAGACAATAGCTCTTGCAGTTCCGACATACATAATGATCTGTTTTTAATTGGCTAAAACACTTTGTGTGAAGATTGATCAGAAACTAGCTGCTTTTTAGTGGAAAAATCAGGAGACTCGGAAAGGTATTCATTGGAAAGCATAGAGAAACCTATGTATGCCTAAAAGAGATGGTGGAATGGGTTTTAAGCACCTGGAAGGTTTTAATTTAGCTCTTTTAGGGATATAGCTATGGAGAATTGTCACAAATCCTGACTCTTTAGTCAGTAGATTCTTCAAGGGTTCCTATTTTCCAAGATGCTCCCCATGCAAGCTTCTATAGGTAGCAGGCCATCGTTTGGATGGAGAAGTATCCATGCTACACAACAGTTTTTAGGTTTTGGTCTACGAAAAGAGTTTGGCAATGGGGAAACCATGAATATTCACTTAGAAAATTGGTTAACCACAACTCCACCGAGACCACCGAGATTGAAGAAAGGTTTCTCAACAGACCTGATTAAGCTTAATGATATTCTGGAGCTTGGTTTCGACAAGTGGAAAATCTCTCGGATTCAAAGCTATTTTTTATAGTAGGATGCAGGGCTAGTACTACAAGTAAAACCAGGTAGTATTTCTGCACAAGATGGTTTTTCCTAGATGTTTAGTAACCATGGCCTTTATTCTGTAAGATATGGTTATTGGGTATGGCTTAATCATATAAAACAGGACTGAGACAAAGGTACAATTCTATAACTGAGCATTAAACCCGTTCTGTCTTGTGTTTTGGATTTAGAGGTGGCTCCAAAGGTGCATAATTTTACTATGGAGGAGCCTTACAAATAATCTTGCGGTGGCAGAGAATATGTATCGAAAGAAGCTGACTAAGGAGAAAGCTTGTATCCGATGTGAAGCAAAAACCGAATCAATTTGTCATGTCTAGTTTCAATGTCCATTTGCTTGCCTATTGTGGGCTTTATCACCTTTGGCTGTGCTTTTCCATCTATTCCTTCTGATTCTATCTTTACCAATGTAGCTACAGGGCTGTTACCTAATGAGAATTTTGGAAAGAGGATAAGGAAAACAAATTGGCTATCTTCCCATGGTTTTTGTGGAGGTTGTGGAAGGCAAGGAACAATCTAGTTTTTGAAGGGAAAGAGGTCGATGGTCAGTTTCTTCTACAATAAGCCAAGGCTTACCTCTTGGAATGGGAAGCCAACAACAAACCCGAGACCAAGGCAGCAGTCTGTGTTAGAGAGTAGTGGGGCTCAACTTTGGCAACCTCCATTACAAGGTACTTTCAAGTGTAATTATGATGTTGCATGGAATGAGAAAAGTGCTAAATGTGGAGTGGGTTGGATCCTAAGAGATATCATAAGAGTTATTAAATGGTTAGGCTGGAAAATATATCAGTTGCTAATATCATTCATTCTTTCACATTCATGGGTCGGAAGTAGAATGGTTGTGTGAATCAGCTTGCTAAGAAAGCTACGACGAGTAATATTTATGATGCTTATTTGGATTGTAATGTTTCTAATTGGCTTTTATCACTTGTCGATATTGAGAAACAGAATTAGTATGTTATTTTGAGATCAGTTTTATGAATGAATTTGATTTTCGAGAAAAAAAAATATTCATCTATGCAGAATTTTTAATTAGAATTTAGTTTCATAAAGTCATATGTGAACTTTGAAAGAGATAATGTTTGGAAATTATGTGTTGCAGTCTATTCACAATAACACACACATTTATACAGCCACTGTGTGATTAGACAAACCCTAATTCACACAATATTCACCAAACTTACTTATGGAAATATTCCATAATACAGACACAAGAAATATTCTATTTTCTAACACTCCCCCTCAAGTTGGAGCGTGTATGTCGCACATGCCTAACTTGGACAACAAATGACTAAAGCTTAAACTACCCAGCGCTTTGATGAGAAGATTTGCTGGTTGTTCCTTTTTGGTAGCATGTTGTGCAATAATTAGATGTTCTTGTATTGCATCACGTACACTATGACAGTCAGTCTCAATATGTTTTGAACGTTTGTGAAATACTGTATTAGCAACAATGTGTAACACGGATTTGCTATCACAATGGAGCTCTATTGGCACATTATGCGTGACTCCAAGATCAGCTAATAGGTGCTTAACCCACTTCAGTTCATGCAAAGCATCAACCATCGCTCTATTCTCTGCTTTAGCGGAAGAATGAGACATTGTGTCCTATTTTTTTGTTTTCCAAGACACAAGTGAGGTGCCTAACTAGACAACATAAGCAGACAAAGACCGACGAGTTCGAGGATAAGTAGCCAAGTCTGAGTCACAAAATGCACGTAGATGCAAATCACTATCTAGTTTGAGTAGAATACCTTGGCCAGGACACCCATTCAAGTAATAGATCACTCTCATAGCAGCTTCCCAATGAGCCACACATGGGTCGTGTAGGATCTGAGACAAAACATGCATTGCATAACACAGTTCAGGCTCGTGATAGTAAGATACACTAGACATCCAACCACTCATCTAAACCCAATAGGATCCGCACAAACAGGTCCATCATCAAACAGAAGCTTGTGGTTCTATGCAATAAGAGTCTGAACTGGCTTGGCTCCAAGAAAACCAACTCCAGCAACAATATCAAGTGAATACTTACGTTGTGAAAGAAACATACCGTGAGGACCATGAGCGATTTCAATACCAAGGAAATATTTGAGTTTCCCAAAATCCTATGTGGAAACACTCGCTCAAATATGCCTTGAACTTAGTCACATGTCAAGATCATTTCCAGCAACCACAAGGAATGTGTTGTGCACATCCATTTGGTGAAACTCCCAACTTTTGGAACTACAACTTCAAGCAAAGCACGTATTGTGATCATCTTCACTACTGGCGCAAACGTCTCGTCATAATCCTCACTTTCGACTTGGTGATTGCCATAACACACAAGTTGAGCTTTGTACCTTTCGATAGTCCCGTTTGCGTTGTATTTAATCTTGTAAATCCACTAACTACTAGTACTTGTATTCCCTTCTAGCAGTGTCGTTACATCCCATGTTCGTGCAACTTCATATAAACCAACTTTACTAGATATTGCGTTGCGCCACCGTTTATCATAAGCAGCTTCTGCATAATTTCGTGGTACCTTATCTGCTGTTACAGCTACAGGAAAGGCTTGGTGTTTCTCGGAAAACACAACATCAATTACATAGTTTTCTATAGGATACAATCTCTACCTTGGACCAATGAAGAGGATGATGATGAGGAACCGGGAAGAGATATGTTTATTTGATTGAGACAACAACGAGAGTTATATGTGACGTAATCTTGGAGACAGACATATTGAATTATTTTATGTTGACCTTTACCCAATGGTTGTTTTACTGAAGCTGACGATACATGCTCTAGTTCAGGTTGCTTTATTACAGTTTATGTTGGAACATACACTGACTCAGGTTGTTCTGTTACCAATTATGTTCTAATAGGCTCTATGGCATGCTGTTCAGTTTCAGGTACATTTGCAACATGCATCACGACTTCTGCTGTTGACATAGGTTATAACGCAACAAGTGTAGACATATCCAAATTCCCCCTTGAGTCGACAGGTGCATCACACGATGCAACCAAATTTGTCATAACTGTATGATCAGATGTAACAACGGGTGACACTATTACTTGAGGTGTAAATGGGTATGAAGATTCATCAAACACGGTATCTCGAGAGACAAAGAAGTTGTTGGAGCCAAGATTATACACGTTCCATCCCTTCTTGCCAAAAGGGTAACCAAGGAAAACACATCTCCTACTTATTGGCCCAAACTTGTATATGTCTCGTACAGTCTTATGAGCATAGCACAGACAACTGAATGTTTTAATCCCATCTATGTAGGTACCTCACCAAACAAAAACTACAGCATTTTGCCTTGTAAAACACTAGATGGAGTCCGATTGATGACATGAGCAGCAACAAGAACACTCTCAACCCAAAACTTCAGCGGCATGTTAGCTTGAAATAATAAAGAATGACATACATTGAGGATGTGACGATTTTTTCTTTCAACTCTACCGTTCTGTTGTGGGGTGGCTACACATGATGTCTGATGCAATATTCTGTTTGTGCGAAAGTACGAAGCCAGACACACAAACTCTGTTTTGTTATCACTACAAATTGTCTCCACTAGTTTTTCAAATTGTCGTTGCACCATCACACAAAAGTCAACACGAACAGTCCAAACTTCACTTTTTTCAAGAAGCAAGTACACCCAAATAGCTCTTAAAATGTCATCTACAATGGTGAGAAAGTACACAGCACCACACGAAGAAGGAACACAGTAATGACCCCAAAGATCACAATGTATGAAATCAAATGAAGCATATGCTTTATTAGAACTATCATCAAAGCTACAACAAGTTTTCTTGGACTTAAAATAAATGTCACAACCACCAAATTTCTCTGGATTACTTCAAACATTGGAAAAAAATCTTAATACCTCAAAACACCATAAGAAGGATGTCCCAACCGACGATGCCACAAAGCAGCTTGATCCTCAGTTGCTTGCACCTTATGACCTCTCGTTATTGTTCTTCACCTGCTCCAATCAGGGTCCTCGTAAAACGATCCTATAAAACACACAACGTATCAAAACAAATCCAGCAAAGCAACCAGTCTGTTTAAGTAACTTGGCAAAAGAATAAAAAAGTACAATTCAAGTTTGGTACAAATAGAACGTCAAACAGAGTAATTTTCTCAGATAAACGCAAACAACCACTCTTAGTTGCCATTACATGGCTACCATCAACAAAGCTCACAGGACATGACACAATTCCTGAAGACTGTGAAGCATACTTATGTCTCCTGTCATATGATGCGAGACACCCGAGTCAAGGATAACTTCACCTATTTGCACATTACCAGTCAATTTCTCTGGGATTGGATGTGGTGTCTGCTTTGTCAATAAAGCTGTCAAAGATGCCCGCTGTTCAGCGGTCAGTGTAGGAACTGCAGCCAGTTATGTTGCTTGAACAGCGTTGACACGAGGTGGATTAGATCGCCCACGTCCACGACCTCTATTTCTCACTCTTCCACTTCCTTGTCCTCTATTCTGAGTGTGTTATGTATACCACTCCGGACAGTCACGTTTTCATGTTCTGTTATACCACAATGATCGCACACCTCCGGGTTTTTGTTGCACGCGACCAAAACTGTTACACCACTCATCACCGATGAGTCTCCAACACTTGACTCTGTTCTGGCCACAAAGCTAATAACCTCCTGCTTTGATTCAGTCCGGCTTGACTGCAACTACCTTTCTTCTTGTATCACACGTTGATACACTGAGTTGAGATCAGCAAGAGGATTTCGAACTATGATATTTGTAAAATAGTCCCAAAACATACATTGTCCGAAGCCATGAGAAACTGATGTACTTTCTCCTTTTCATAACCCTTCACAAACACATCAAAAGCCTTACACGTACAACTGGGAATTGGCATGTACTCGAGCAACTCTTCCCACATCTTTGACAACCTACCGAAGTACTCTATCACTGCTAAACCACCTTGCTAACACGCAGCAAGTTCAACCTTCAATTGGTACAAACGAACAACGTTTCCCACCGAGAAACGTTGCTTCAAATTGTTTCACATCTGACAAGCATTCTATGTAAACGGCACCGTAGAGCGAACAACTGGTGTGATGGAAGCACAAATCCACCCAACCACCATGGAGTTCACAGTTTGCCACAACTCAGCTTCTACAAGTTTCTTACTTTCATCATGCATTAGGAGACTCCCGTTGATGAATACAACTTTACGTTTTGCACGAAGTGCATTTTCAAACTCAGACGACCACTCTGCATAGTTATCTCTAGTCAACACGATGGGAGAGATCAATACACCAAGATTGTCTTACGCAGACAAATGATGCACAGACAACGACGAGTTATCAGCGGAAGACTTTGTTTCACTCATGGTTTTCCAAACAGATTTACTTGATTAATTTTCAGGCTCTAATACCATATGAACTTTGAGAAAGACAATGTTTGGGAATTCTGTCTTGCTGTCTATTCACAATGACACACATGTGGTTAGACAAACCTTAACTCACACAATATTCACCAAACTCACTTGTGGAAACATTCCATTATATATACACAGGAAATATTCTATTTCCTAACATTATGTAGCCCACATGATAGGTTTTAGAATTCGAAGAGTTTAGATTATAAATCGAATATTTAGACAAAAAATACATGCATACATAAAAATAGTTTTCTTTTGGGGTAAAATTATTTCAACAAATAATTAGTTAACTATTTTACTTTCACTTCTGATATTCATAAATGGCTAAAATTCTTATAAAAAAATACTTTATCTAATCAACTTGAGTTTGTATATTGAATAACCTTTAAGTTTTTTTTTTGTCCAAAACTTTGATATATTTTAATTTGTTATGAAGTCGATCATCATTGATATCAAAAAGTGCTGCCTTAATTCATTGCAGTCCGTCACATATACCATTATATTTCTGATACTAATTTAATATATTTCATCAACTTGTTGTGTAAAAAGAATTAAAAAATCTTTACCAAAAAAAAAAAAAAAAAAAA
>OVAX01003540.1:0-18839 GCA_900406405.1 Lepidium africanum | reverse complement strand
AACTCTCTCTCTATCTCTCTCTTCTCTGTGGTGAAGAAAAGAAGCACAAAGGAAGCATGGCAAATCAGAACTCCTCCAAAGACTCTGCTCGGTCCTTGAACGAGAACGATACGATTCCTTTGAAATCTTCGGCTGCTACATTTGGTGATCGTTTTGCGAATCCTAAAATCCCTACCGTTCAGTTTCCTGAAGATTCAGGTTTCAATCACTACCAAAATGACGAGGACTTGGACTTCGAAGATCTGTTCAACTACATATATAAGGATTATTCTTCAATGCCTCAGCTATCACAGATGTAACATCATGTACAAAGCCACTTTTCGCTTAGACAAACTTAAACTCATTAGCTTGTAACTGCTTCAACTTCTTTCAATTTTCTTTTTCTCCTCATCCGCAACCAAACTCCATTTTGGTTTCACAAAACTTTCATTAACACCAAAACTAGCTATGATCAGCACTCGAAAAGAATAAAATAATATAGAAATTAATATGAATATTGTATATGCATAATTTCATACATAAAATGTACATATACATATATTTTTGAAAATTTGATCTAAATAATCACCAAGTTTTTAAATGAATCCATTATAACAAAGTATGGAATTTAACAATGTTAACAAGATACCATTGAAATTCCAACCGTTTAATAGAACAATATTAGGGAAATCGGCCACAAAAAGCCTTAATTTTTCAAGAATCGCTAAAAAAAGTACAAATTTCTTCACTAACCAAAAAAACTCTAAATTATTTCTGATTTGCCATTTATTTTACGCAACTCACATTGACTTGCCAGGATAAGCACATTGTTAGTTTACTTAACAGAAAATTAAACAGCTGTTAATAAATTTGTAATTGTTCTCCTTAACCATTACAACGTCGTTTTATCCTGATTTGTTTAAGAAAAAAAATTAAGACGACGTTGTTTTGGGTTAAAAAAAAATTCTAAAAATGTTGAAGTAGAGTTTTGAACTCATGAACTCGAGGTGATGATGGGGGATGTTTTCCATCATCACCTCGAGTTCATGAGTTCGAAACTCTGCTTTAACATTTTTAGAATTTTTTTAACCTAAAACGACGTTGTCTCAATTGTTTTTCTTAAATAAATCAATCAAAATAAAACGACATCGTGATGGTTAACAATAACAGTAACGGATTTATTAACAGCTGTTTAATTTTCTGTTAAGTAAACTTACAGTGTGCTTATCCTGACAAGTCAAACGTGACTTGCATAAAATAACGTTTGACTTGCATAAAATAAATGGCAAGTTAAAAATAATTCAGAGTTTTTCTAGTTAGTGAAAAAATTTGTGCTTTTTTTGGCGATTCCTGAAAAGTTAAGGTTTTTTTTTTGCCGATTTTTCAACAATATTATATGAATTTTGAGATTGAGTATATAATTGAGATAAATTATTTAAAATAAATTTGAAAATTATTTTCATTGTTGCCTTTTCAACTGTTAGCAGATTTACTTAACCTCCCAGCAGTACACCTTGCAAGATTAGCATTTATGAAGCCAATTGGACGAGTTAAACTGAAGGTATTCCTGAGTAAGTAAAAATCCGAAAAGTTACAAAACCAGGAAATTGGCTTAAAAATATTACTTGTAGACCAAAACTAGCTAACTAGTGATTCACTAGACATAATTATGAGGTTAGCATTTCTTGCTGTCAATGAGCTTCTGAGAAACTGATAGAATTCTTGTTTTGGAGTTTGGACCAACATCTTATTATTAAAGTCTTCACGTTTGCAGTTGTGTACTTTAGTTTATAAATGGAAATTAGACATTTCAAACATGTTTCATGCGCTGTCTATTCTTTAACGTATACACATATTTAAGCAAATATTTATTGAAAGACGTTTTATGGAATATCTTTCTTTATGTGGCACTTAGTTATTTTGACAGGTGCACAAATCACGACATCAGATTTGGTATTTGACTATAAGTAGACGATGAAAATTTCTCACAAGATACCGTTAATCAAACTGATGACCAATAGATAATCATATGAACCGCAGTGTTCTTTCTTATATATATGACCAATAAACACAACAATCTCAAGCCAGCAAACCATACAAATCATTTCCTGCATATTCAGCATTTTCTGTATGTAACACATTCTTCTTAATTGAGCTTAGGAGGTGGTTGGTGCTGTGGTGGTCACAGGTTTCTTAAAGATCATATAGAAAACCAAAAGACCAACTAACCAGGAAGCAACAAAGCTAAGTTTCCCATCAGCTAAAACCAGTTTTGGTATGACAATACCAAAGAATAACGCCAAAATACCAGAAGACCAAATTTCACTTGTCCAGGTCTTCTCTGTTTTTCCATAATTAGGATCTCTTTTCACCAGCTCTTTCCTTACAGCCACAGCAGCACGCATTGCAAGATTCTCATTTGTGAAGTCACTAGGATGACTAAAACCTGGGACTGGATATCTGAAGAAGACAAAACAGACAAGTTAAAATACTTAAGAAATTGTCTTAATATATTACTTGTAGACCAGGCCACTCATGCCTGCAATGGACCAAACAGCTTCTTTTCACTTCTGGACCTTCTCTGGTTTGCTTGTGTATTTCTCACTTATCTTCTCAAATCCTTCACCAAACTCACCAATGAACCTCTTCACCTCATTTGGTGTCACGTTGACAAAGACAGGGATCACCATGAGTTCACGATCTTCTACGCATTCTTCCATCTTCACAAGCTCGTTTAAACACCATTTTGATTCTGTGTAGCATTTGGAGAAGATAGCAAGCGCAATTTCTGACTCTTCAATCTTCTTGAAGAGATCAGTTATTGGTTTACCTTTCTCTGTATTGTCATCTATGAAGTAGTTGATTTTGTTTCTTTTGAGGTAAGACAAGAGACGTTGGATGAAAGTGTAGCGTAGCTCTTCTCTACGGTAATTGATGAAGACCTGAGGACCCTGAGAAGTTCCTGCCCCCATTTCAAAAGAGCACTTCCTGCCAAATCGACTCTCAGATCATACTATCTACCAAAAGCCTGGTGCTAGACCTAGTAACTACATTTGCAGTTAAATATCTCTCTTAATAGATATATACAAGAAGACGATGGTATTAAGATACATCTGAGTCCAGGTAACAGAACTGCAATTCTTCTGTTTTTGAAGAAGGCTACTACTAACAGTGCTGTTTCAAAAACCATTGGAATTAAAACAATAAAAACAGAAATCTAAAGCTACAATAACAAATATAATCTGGCAACAAAACAAAAACTAGATCAAAACAAGATTATGAGGTTAGATATATTCAGGTAAGAAATACTCACTTAAAGTTCAAGAATGGTGAAAATGGATGATCTGAGTAAAATACGAAGTTTGTGTCTTTGAGAACGGAGTTTTCCACCAAAAGGTCAACTAGGAGAAGAAGATGGCGGCGTCTGAAGGAATATAATGATTGTCTTTAAGTTATAATTATGATTATATTCATTTAAAAAGACTTGGGACTGTAATCAACTCATGAGTCGAACAAACTCAGATAGTTCTGTTCGGATTTGATTATCCATCAAGAAAACTTGCTAATCACTCACTTCCATTGATATGTGAAGCTCTTTCTTAACCGGTCTAACTATCTCCATGAATAACACCAAAACCTATTATGCAGTATGCATCAGAGAAACAAATTAGACCGGCCAACAGAATGATCACTATAACACACTATGGCATCCATAAAATTAGCAAGTGAGCCAGTTTTGATCATTTTGCCTGTCTAAAAGACTCAAGTAATCGTTCATGGCGTTCTCATAGTTAAAACACATAAGTAATAAATAGAGATTAGATATAAGAGTGTAGTGTATTGTACTCTTTGCTACATACAAAAAGAAAAGTATATGAAGAAAGGCTTTATTCTTGTTCTAAGGATGGATCTTTCACCTAAGACTTATCGATCCTTTTATTCATATATACAGATCAAATTTGAAAGTCATTCTTCCAGAAATCCCTCAAGCCTCTGATAGTGTCTTGGAGAAGATCAACCTGCAATTTTTGATCCCTCGAGTTTCTTCAAGAGGTGTTGTAGCTCTGCTATTCTAGTAGAAGCTATTTGTATAGAGATTAACCCTCAGAGTTTAAAGGTGGAGCTTGCGGAAGATGTAAACACAGAGAAGTAAGTATATCATCCTGAAAATGGACAACACAGGAGATCTTTGTTAGAAAGATATATCTGATTCATACAACAAACTTACCAAAAACTTACTTATTGTTCCGCTGATTCGGATGCCTCACTGACTTTCTGCTCATTTAGTTTCCTGACCTTCCATTCCACAATCAATGCAAGGACCAAGAAGAATAGAATAAAAACAAGCAGTGGCCCAAGGAAATTTAAAATCCTCATGTAATACTGAGGAGCAAAGATGACTACAAACAAAAATGCCGCAATGATGTAAACAAAGAAATCTTCAACGAATCCACCACTCTTTTTTGAAGAATTTATAGAGTCATTTGCTTCAACACGTACGTCTTGTGGTTCAGCATATACAAAACTTATCCCACAACTCACGACCTCGCTTATACTCGCATCAGTTGCGTAGAACTCAAGGAAGGCCTTTGTAGGTACAGAGTTACCAGAGAATATACCCTCTAAGCGTTTTGTGAGGTCTGACCAACTAGAATAACCGATAAAAACATGGTCTGATTCAATCTTTCCTGGTTCGGTGAAACTTCCAACATCATAATCTAAGCTGATATTAGTCCCATCTTTGTTTTCAAACTTGATTTTGCATTTTACTGAGAAAGTTTCCATCAGAGTGTGGTCGGAAGGGAATGAGACAACTGCACAAAGAGCTATCCCGGATAGTCTATTGTTAAACCAATGTGGTTTCACTTGCAGCGGCTCTAAGAATGATCCAACAGCTTTGTGGGGAAACCACCAAGGGATTTCAAATCCAGGATAGCAAAGTTTAAACAAAGCTCCTGAAAAAACGCCCTGTGAAAGCAATGCAAAAAAGAAGAAGCATTAGAAGTGGGGAATCAAGAAGAAATGAAAGAAATAAAATTTGAGAAAGAAAGAGGGAAAGACCCTATCGTAGCATTCAACCGCAAGTCGCTGGCATTTCCACTGAGCGTAGGATGAGATAACGTCCCTTGCATCCTGTTTAAGATTGATGCAATTAGTGAAAAAGAAAGTGCAACGGATCTGCTCAGTCATGACTTGAAGGGCCAATGGGTCTGCGATTGCTTCCAGTCTCTCACAGCCATTTGCATCGAAGAACTCAAGATTTGGTGGAAGCGTTGGCAGATATATGAGATTCTTGCAGTTCTTCAAGTGAAGCCATTTGAGATGACTAAGTTGACTGATGTTTCTCTGCAGAGTGATCATCGTATTATTTTCACTTAAGCATAAACGCTGAAGTGAATACAACTTTGGCATTTCTTTTATTCTTGTGCCATCAAGGAGTAAGATCCGCAAATATGTCATGTTTCTAATGCTCTTTGGAACACTATCGAGCTTTAAACAGCCAGAGAGTATTAGCTCTTCTAGAGCTTTCTGCTTTCCAAGACTGTCAGGAAGACTTTCCAGCAATTTACAGCCTCTCAAATTCAATATAGCAAGTCTCTCTAGATCTCCAATAGCTTGAGGTAGTCCCTTTAAGGCAATGGCGCCATCTAGATATACAGCTTCCAGATTTTTTGAGATCACCTCGAATTTTTCAAGGCTCGAGCAGTTACTAAGTATGAGAACTTTTAGAGAGCTCAATTTCATCACTGGAATAGATTTAAGACGCTCGCAACCTCTCATGTTCAGGGAGATGAGACTCTTCATGTTTTTCATCTCCTGAGGTAACTTAACCAACCTTCTACAACCTTCAAGGTTCAATCTTTCAAGATTTGGAGCATTTGACAACCCTGAAAGGTTTTTCAACTTATGTGAATGGCTGAGATCTACCACCTTTAGTTTTGGGGTCTCCTGCAAAGAAGAAGAAGATGATGAAGAAGAACTCAACCGCTATAATTTAGTTTTTGTTGCATGTACTTATGCAATGGAAAATTTTTTTGGAATACAGACAGACCTTGACACCATCCCAAAGTTGCTTAATTGAACTGTAACGCAGCTCCAGAGTAACAAGGTTCATTGCAGTAAATTCTGATGGAAGTTCGTTCAATGGAAATTTGAGCCAATGCAGATACCGTAGCTTATGTAATGGCAACTGAAGCTCCCTTACATTGTCAATTTTGAAATCAGCTTTACCATCCTCAAGAAAAGCAGAATTGTGTATTTTAAGATATAGAAGACTGCACGTGCTCCTGAAGATATGAGCATCAAACCTCGTTTGCTCCGGAACTTTGGCCAAGTCAAGGAAAAGACCCCTGACCTTTTGCATTCCCTATGTCCAATTCAAGACAAACCGTTAGCAGAAGAATTTTAGCCAAATTTTAAACTTGTTAAAGGATACAACATTTAATATAACCTCACCGCTCTTTTCTGCAGCACACAACTGATATCTTGATAGTTTGAAAGCCTGTATTGAACTCGTATGTCTTGAGCCAATGCTAGTGAAGCAAGGTCCTTGGCGAATGTGCACAACATATTATGCATCTCAATTCGACCACCAGAAATATTGACGAAGAACTTATTTGTGAGATCTCTTATTCCATCAGATGAATCCATCAAGCATCTGACATAATCAGCATTCTCTGATTTGAAGAAACAGGCAACGTCTTGAAAAGTATCTTTCTGCTTTATAAGGAGTTCATCATATCTTCTTTTTAAGACACTGTGGATCATCTCATTGGAACTTTGTGTTAATGTTCCAATTTTATCTTTCCAGTACGCCTCGTCTTTCCCTCGAAGTTCTTCACCCCAAGCCTTGAGAGCTAGTGGGTTCCCTTTGGCATAATCCAGAAAATGTCTGCAGAGCTCCACGAAGTTCCCCTTGGCATAATCCAAACCAAAGGCATGATTAGTAAAGCACATTAAACTATCACTGCTGTTCAATCTTGGGATCACATAAGTATCATCAACTAGGTCCTCCTGGAGCAGTGACTCATCACATGACGTAATAACAATCTTACTTCCTTTTTTGATCCATTCTCGAGTACCAAGAAGAAACTCGAGCTGTCTCCTGTTACCAACATCATCTAGAACAACAAACACTTCTCTTTTGAGAAGATCATCCTTCCAAAACTCGTGAGCAAACTCTGTATATTCTATCACAGGATGAATATCTTTCAAAAGCTGTTGTATTAACCTGTTCTGCACCCAATCAAATCCGTGTCTCTTTGTCACCTTGTTGACATCTAAAAAAAACATTCTGCTTTTAAAATTTCTTGCCCACTTTTCATACAACATTTTTGCAAGAGTGGTTTTACCAATCCCTGGCATTCCAACAACTCCAATGAAACGGGTTTCATCATGATCCACTTTTAGTTTCTCTTCTACTTGCTTCAACCGTTGTTCGACTCCAAAGTTAGGAGATTTTGCTTCTCCTTTCAAATTTCTGTTAGTCAATCTTTCACTGCTTCCTCCGATGGTAAAATTTCCTCCTTCCTTGATGGAAATATCTATCAACACACGCTTGACTTCTTCAACAATTGACTCGGCGAATTTGCGCTCATTACTACCACATCAATGAAAAAAAACATAAAATTTAGATAAAAGTTTCAGAGCTACAGATTTCAGAATTGGTTAAGTCTGAATTTTACCCTCGTAAATCCAAGGGCATGCCACCGTTATTGGCTACAGAATTCAAAGCTTCTACCCATGTATCGACCTTCGTCTTTTCATATTTATAAGCAAGTATCTTAAAATTATTACCAAAAGCTCCATCAAGAGTTTTACAATCCTTAGGATCAACTTTGAAAAAAATGGGAATCACAACAAGTTTGCCTTCGTCCATCTGATCTTTCATCTTCACAAGCTCATCTAAGCACCAGTGAGACTCTGTGTACTTCTCGGAGAAGATAGCCAACGCGACTCTTGAGTCTTCGATCTGCTTCAATAGTTTCTCTAGTGGTGTACCTCTTCGCGCAACTTCGTCGGTAAAAACGTTGACTTTCTTCGAATCCAATTCCTTAACGAGATGACCCAAAAAGTTATTTCGTATGTCCTCTCCCCTAAAGTTGATGAACACTTGATACTGACTGAGACTGTAGTCATCTTCGAACGCCATGGAGGAGAAGCTGTATCTTCAAGGATCGATCTTTAAGCTGGACTTCGATTTAGGAAATGTCAATGTGAAACATATCATTACGAAACTGAAGTTCTTTCTTTATTATGACCTGAAAAATAATCAAAAGTTCAATAATTTCAGTATATTTTAATCTGACCTAAGAGTTGACTAATAGAAAATAATGCAGCGAACTCAGGTTAAGTTAGCTGGAGCTCATGTGGTGGGTGGGGTTAGAGGAACATTTATACAATGTTATCTTGAGAAGGCCTAGTTTCTTGGGTGCACGATAACTAATTATGTTCATTGATAACTAAACCCTACACCAAACCTAACACATGATCCTGCACCACGCAAAGATATCAAATGGCAACCACCACCATTGAATTGGCTCCAATGTAACATAACCTACTCCTAGTCTAAACGATTCCTTCTAGAAAGTTCTGCTTGGATCCTACGAAACACCTCAGGAACAGTAAATCTCCACACCAGAAGAGCCTTCTCGAGTATCACCAACCCATCCGATTTGGCTTTCAACGCAATAGCCTGGAAAATTGAAAGCATGATTAGCCACAAAGTATCAAAGGTCATCTTTACAGCTGAACATTCAGATATTTTCTCACCAGATTCGAATCTGACGAATTACTCTCCATCCTCCACCTGATTATCTCTTGGAGGATATCTCCAGAATCCCCAAAGTCAAATAGATTCACTTCTCTCATCGCTCAAAGCGTAATTTCCAGTAATCGAAGACAATCGTATGTAGCCTCTGAATCTCCTTCATATAGCTTCTCGATCGCCTTCTTGATGAGAGCTCTCCATCAATGGAGTTGTTTAAACAGACCGAGTTGTTTCTTGGGCCTGTTCCATCAATTATAATTAAGGCCCAGCCGTTTAGCACCGGGGATAATTTCCAAAACCCCAAACCGAAAATACACATAACCGAAGCCAATTGAAATCTATGAAATACCGAGTTTTACATTATAAGAGGGTGGGTACCCAAACCCAATCAAATAAAACCGAAACGAGTACTCGAAATATATAATATATTTACACAAATATATATATATATATATATTAATTGGAGAGTGAATTTTAATAGATTTAGAAATCCATATATAAAAAACAGTTTTTATCAACAATGGGCCACAACCGGCCGACCCAACCTACATAATACAGGCAGTAGGACTCGATCCCTAAATGTGTAAGTGCGTCTGCCATTTAGTAAACTTACCGCCGGCCACTGGACTTAAAGGCCACTTGCAATCCATATAGAATTTTGAAATTTTTAAATCAAATAAAAGTGAATTTAAAAATCGATAAACTAGATTCTTGAATAATCCATTATTTGAATATGAATATCAAAATCAATGCTTAAATACACATGATTTTTTTTGTCAATAATGGACCACAACTAACCGGTCCAATAGCCAAGTTTCTACGTAATATAGACGGTGAGACTTAATCCCTGAATGTGCAAGTGCACTACCATTTAGTGGACTTACCGCCAGCCACTAAACTAAAAACCACTTGCCAATAATACATGATTTGAATATAAATTTTAAAATCATAAATTAAATAACGCATAATTTTATAGAAAAACTTAAATCCATCAAAATCTATTAAAATACATCTTCCACTAAACCATCTTAAGTACACAATATTTAAAATATAACTACAAATTTAACGTTTTTTTAACCTTAATTGACTCGTGTCTCTTTTTTGTTTTTCTAATTTAGGAACTTTTTGTTTGTTTTTTTTCCCCCAACAAGGAAAAGACCTCCGTCCTTGTCTTTTCTCTCTGTTTTGAGATCTCTCTGAGAGTTTCTTCATTTCTTCAAAAAAGTCACTTCCTTTAACAATCTTTTCACCTTAATCTTCGTCAATTTCGTTTGTTCTCCAATCTCTCTGTAAATCCTAATTGAATCCATGGATCTCGCTGCAGAAGAGCTTCAATTTCTCAACATTCTAGGTATATTGCGTGAATCCACCACAATCCCCAAATTTTCTCCCAAGACCTTTTATCTCATTACCCTAACCCTAATTTTCCCACTTTCCTTCGCAATCCTTGCACATTCCCTCTTTACCCAACCGATCTTAGCTCAGCTTGATGCTTACCCTCCTGTAGATCAATCTGAAGCTAATCATGAATGGACACTTCTCCTTGTTTATCAATTTTGTTACCTCATTATCCTCTTTGCCTTCTCTCTTCTCTCCACAGCAGCTGTTGTCTTCACCGTTGCGTCTCTTTACACAGGCAAACCGGTTTCATTCTCATCCACAATGTCTGCAATTCCTCTGGTTTTGAAGCGTCTCTTCATCACTTTCCTTTGGGTTTCGCTTATGATGTTTGTGTACAACTCTATTTTCTTGTTGTTTCTGGTGATTTTGATTGTAGCCATTGATCTACAGAACGTGATTCTCGCTGTTTTCTCAATGGTTGTGATTTTTGTTCTGTTTTTGGGTGTTCATGTGTATATGACTGCTTGGTGGCATTTAGCTAGTGTAGTCTCTGTTCTTGAGCCAATTTATGGAATTGCTGCAATGAAGAAGAGTTATGAGTTGCTTAATGGAAGAACTAATATGGCATGTACTATGGTTTTTGTGTATCTTGCTCTTTGTGGACTTACTGCTGGAGTTTTTGGAGAAGTGGTTGTTCATGGAGGAGATGATTATGGATTGTATACAAAGATTGTTGTTGGAGGTTTTTTGGTTGGGATTTTAGTGATAGTGAATCTAGTGGGATTGCTTGTGCAGAGTGTGTTTTACTATGTCTGCAAGAGTTTTCATCATGAGGCCATTGATAAATCTGCATTACACGATCATCTTGGTGGGTATCTTGGTGATTATGTACCTTTAAAGAGCAGTATTCAGATGGAGAATTTTGACATTTAATCATCAATGGATCGGATGAAGAATAAAAAAAAAAAGATGCAGATTTTGCAGTTTGTCGTTGTAAGTTGTAATGTTTGTAAATTTTCATAGTGTTTTAGTTTTTGCATATTTGAATTGATATGGTGAATAGAGTGATATTGCAGATGCTCTGCTCCTTGTAATTTCATATTGTTTTGTGCAAAATTGGAAGACTAATGGAATAAAATTGTTACTAGACATAATGCTCGACTCTATTACGTGACATTATTGGTCTTGCCTCATGTGCATGAGAGCTAACTTGTTCTAGGAAGAACAACTCTACTTAGTCAGAAGATTTGGCATTGGAGACTCAAGTTTTGTGGGTTAGTGATTCTTGTCATCTTAAAGTTAGGTAGTAAGGAACAGAGCCTAATATTTGAATCTGAATACAATCCTATCAACCCTTTTGTCTTGATATCTAAATTCTCTACGAAGTCATGTTTGAGTTTAAAGACTGTCCTTTTGAGCTACATAAATCTCCATTCCACTTGGACTCATAATTTAGACAAGTTCTTGAACATTTGTGACTTTGCCAGTTAATAGATTTGGCATTCAATTGTACCTTCTCTTGTATTTTTAAGAAACTCAATGAAAAAGTCAGCTATGTTTTAACTCCTATGTTGTCTTACGTTGGAAATTTCTTTAATGGTATTTGATAGTTAGTTTGGTTCAGTTTCTGTATACTACGTATAGTAGCAAGGTTTCCACTCTCTAAGTCCCCTCTTGGTGACTTAATTGCTTATTGAGCAAGGATGGAAGAGACAGAGCCCACCTTTCTGCACTTTCTCTTCAGAAGAAGATTAGGCCTCACCAGAGACAGGTTCTTGAAGGTAACCAGTGAGTCCTAAACTTCTCATCTTTTCTCTTTAGCCCTGTCACACTCAGAAGGATATGAGAGTTTGAAGTGCTGAAGATTACCTTGCTCTGAATTGGCTAATTTGAAAATTTGATTTCTAACTGATGAGCTTTTTGACTTCTAGGTGTGATAAAAGCTGCAAGATCATCTGGAACCACATTTGGAGGACCTCCCTGACTAGGCCATTGGAAATGAACAATTTGAACGGCAGCAGTCCTTAAGAAACGATAAAGAATGTGGACAATGGAAAATCAACCTTCAGGAAGCTGTGAAAGTAGATATTGCAGGACCATACACAACATCATCTAGTTGAGTTTTCACCCATGGAAGAGATGAATACATGAATCTTTGTGGTCCTCTGTATCAAGCTGCTTAGAAAGGTAAAATGAAAAGAGGAAATCAGCACAATTAGATTGGAACATTCTGTCTTTACCATGTAGTTTTAGGCATTTGAAGAGCTTTTGTTCAAAATCTCTGCAGATTTTTTACTTGATTTAGCTGTAATGTACACCAGGAATTCTGTATAATTTGATTTAAACTTGTTTTAGATGACATAAATCATTTTTCTATATACATAGTTACATAGAAACATGAAAACTTTATGATTATTATGAAATGTAAAAATAATAATATTATTCATCATGGTATTTCGGTGAAGTCCTTAATGTAATTTTCTGTCATTTTCACTGAAAATGAAGTCTCAAAATATCATTTTTGGTCATTTATCATACAATATTTATAAAATATATAGTTGAAGAGAGTCATAAATGCCGAGTTGCTTTCAGTCTGCTAGTTAGGTTGATCCAGCTAATGACTGCACCAGGGTTCAATTCCTATCCGCTGCATTATGGTAGCTTAAAAAAAAATTTAAGGGTGGACTTTAGCCTATAGATCGGGCTTTGTCGATCTAATGTTGACAAAAAAAATAGAAGAGAGCCATAAATAGGAGGGGGTGGTTTCCAAAGAATCAATCAATCAAACCATGAAGAGCAAAAGCACTGAAGCTTCTTCTTTTTCCGGCTACGAACTGGCTGACTCCTCCGGCAGTAACGGCAAAGCCAAGCCACGGTCTCTCGGGTCTGACGGTTCGACCGGTAAGATAGATGTGATCAGAGTGGTGTTATTCTTCACAACAATGGTACTTTCTTGTCTTTTGGTTTACAAATCTGTTGATAAACCTCTTCAAGTGATGTTGCCTCAATGGAAAAGCAATTCGTATTCACAAAACCAAACTTCTTTAAAACAAGTAAGTTCCTCAATTTTCTTAGTTACACACACATATATCGTTTGTTGATCTTAGTTATATTGATTTGGTGGTATAATATGCAGATGCCTTCACAGACAAAACCGGTTTCAGAGCTAGAAAGAGTACTAATGAATGCAGCTATGGAAGACAAAACTGTCATTATAACAACCTTAAATTATGCATGGGCGGCTCCAGACTCACTGTTTGATTTGTTTCTTGAGAGTTTTCGGACCGGACTAGGGACCAAAAGGTTACTTAAACATGTGCTTGCGGTTTGCTTTGATAGCAAGGCATATGATCGGTGTTTGCAAGTTCATTCTCATTGCTACTTGCTCAACGCTACTGATTCTGATGGGCTCTCAGGGAGAATTGGGTTCTATTCTCCTGGTTACTTGAAGCTCATGTGGCGTAAAATGGGTTTCCTAGTACAAGTTCTCACTTTAGGCTATAACTTCCTCTTCACGGTACGTTTCTTATATCATAATAAGTTAGTAATAACAAATTGCAGCTATGTATTAGAAAAAATTCGTGGCTAAGTCCAGTTATGAAAAAAAAACCATAAACAATCATCCAATAACCATCTAAGCACGAGTTATTTAGCAAAGACACTATAGTTATGATCTGTTGCTAGAAAAAAACGTGGCTATAGAAATATTTTTTACTTATTAGCTTGTTAAGAATTTGCTAGTTGAGATCCTTGTGCAAAAACTCGTCCGGGTAGCTGATTAATCTTTCGTATAGGCGCTAGACAGTGACTAACCGAGTCGATTAATATCTATAAGGTTGTTAAAATTGGCTATTCGATTAATCTCCGTGTAATCCGAATAATCTCCGCCTAATCAGATTTATATCCGATTAATTTTCGTTCAGTATAATTAATATTCTATTTTTAAAAAACTATTAAACGTTTAAATAAAAATAAAACAAATTTTAATCGTAGACATTAATTTTATATAAGTTAAATATTATTTTGATGTTAATTACAACTAGCAAACTATCTATAATGATCTATGTGCTAAAACACGACACTTTATAACACTTAATCGGCCTCAAATTAGCATAACATGAGTCATACAAAGTCATTTAACCACTACACTAACTTAACATTATTCGAATGAGTATAAAATATATAATATATAAGACTAAACATATATAAATGTCTTTAAACTAGCCTCGAGTACCTCCTGATTTATATCCGATTTCTTAATAACTCACTAGACGATACCTGAGCGAACGCATAGCGCCTAAAGAAATTTTGAGCAGAGGTTGAGATGAATCTATCAACCCTAACTGTATTGAATATGAGTAATTAAGATTCGATATAGACGTCATGCGGACCTCAACTAAATCATGACAAGTTTCTAACATTATTTATTGTTGAATAGATTATTTAAGATAATTACGTAAACAATTGGATTGTGATTAGTAACCCATGAATAGTGTAATCATTTCAGCAATTTTGTAAGATTAGCACTACAAATAAACAAAATTGAATAGTCTTTGATATATATATACACACATATATATATATTGACCAAAAAAATATAATTAAGATATGTTTTAAGGTATCTTTTTAGTTGTTGATATATAGAAGAAGACTTACCGATTTTTATTTTGAAAAATACTCTTAAGTTTTTTATTTTTATACTTAATATAGAGAGTTTACAAAGAAAAAATATGTAGCTCATTTTAACGATATATATAGATAGAGGTTATAATTTACATTTCTATATACAAAAAAAGCAGTTCAACACAAAAATTACATGATTTGAGTGTTTATACAAAAGTTTTGTATTAATATAAAAATAGAATTTTATTTTATTCAACGTAGTTATTTAAAAAAATTTACACTTATCAAAAATTCTAATTGATTGATTGAAGCATATATTGTATCTACCTAGTTAAAATTATGTATATCTAATTTTGTGTGATAAGATTTTTTCAAATCGAGTGAGTAAGAGTCTTATAACAATTAAATGTCAAGTGGTTTGATTAGACTCAAATTTTGCTATTAGCTTATTTAATACAATTTTAATAGATAGGATCAATCAACTTACGAACAATTTGGTTTTGGTTCACATCAATTTAATTCATATGCCTAACCATATTAATTCGAATTCGTTATATATTGAATATTTCATTACTATGTAGGATGCTGACGTCTTATGGTTCCGAGATCCATTTCCTCGATTCTATCCCAACATTGATTTTCAAATGTCTTGTGATGATTTCAATGGAAAACCTTCTGACAAAAACAATCGCATAAACTCCGGATTCATCTATGTGAAGGCCAATAATAGAACCATAAAGTTTTACAAGTATTGGTGCGACTCAGGCAAAAGATTCAACGAACAACAACATGACCAAGATGCTTTCAATTCCATTAAGAACGGACAATTCTTTGCAAAACTTGATATGTCGATGAGGTTTTTGGACACAGTCTACTTTGGTGGGTTTTGTGAACCGAGCAAAGACATCAATGTGGTTAATACAATGCATGCAAATTGTTGTATTGGTTTGGATAACAAAATTAAGCATCTTAAAGCTGCTCTTGAAGATTGGAAGCGATATTTGTTGATGAATACGACTGTGGCTGAGACGAGATGGAATGTTCCACGAAAGTGTGGTTATTAACAGGACCGGTCCGAAGCATAACTCATATAAGTAAAGGCGGAGATTGTAAGTCTTAAACAACAAATCGTATTATATGTTATCTTCAAATGAGATTAAACTAGATGTGATGTTGACATATGTTTTCTATGGACATATTACATATATATGAAAATTATGGGTTATATTTTTATATAACTTAAAGATTATGGTATATGTACGAAAGATGATGGTAACTGCATATATTTGATTGACCAAAAAAAAAAAAACTGCATATTTGGTAATGTGTTCCCCTTATTTTCGATCGGGTGGTAATGTCTTATTTTAAAAGCCAAAAAATATTAAACAAATTTAATTGGTTTACAACTATGTATGTATATATGTAAATTTTCATTAAGGAAAATATTGAGTGGCAAAAACAAAATGATTATCACCTAAACCTTCAAATTCACCAAAGCATACTTTTTGGTTATAGATTATAAATAGAAAAAACCATGAATAGTGGTAACATATTATTATTACTTTTGCAAGGAAATTAATAATTTTATATTTGTTGTCGAAGTAGTGAAAATACATATATATATATATATATATATCTTATGAAAATTTAGCAGAGAGCTATGGTGATGCGATTGCTGATTTGATATAGAATGTTCTGTCAGAAGATAATATTGCATTTGGTTCTTACTACGAGATCGAGAATTAGTTGTTGGGCTTAAATTACTTTATCAAATGATAGATATATGTTTGTATCTATAATTGTATGATATATTAGAGACAGGATTCGGATAGGTTGTAATGTTAATTGTGTGGTAAACCTAAGTTTCAAGAAACCAGTGGAAGAGTTCGGATTCCATACAAGCTGATGTGGTACTTGTCTTCAGCAGATAGGTTAACGAGGTTAAATCAGTTATAGTGAACAATAGCTTGCAATGAAATGACATGGGAAACATAGTTTTGAATAAGAGATTGACATCCTTCATATACATCGAATTATGCACAAATGGTTTTAATCCATTTGGCAACATAGGACACGGATTTTAGTTTAACCTATGATTATAACACTGTATAATTTACCACTAATTTTGTGTATGATGACATAATTCTTATTCTTGACAATCCTTTTTCATGGTCCAGAGCATTTGAAAAGATCATTGGGTGTTTATAGCTGATGTACCTCACTTTAATCGATTTGAAACTTACTAATACATATGTTTTCAGACCTTTTGTTATTGTTTTAGAGTCTCTGCAGGTATAAAATAGGGATAATTTGGAGATTACACTTGAAACAGGCATTGGAGCTTAAGTTGGAGAAATTCTAGCAGAAGCAACATGATCGATCGATTGTCTTCATGATCGATCAATCTCGTCCCTCAGCCAGAGTGTGCGCATGACCTACTGATCGACCACACACCCGTGGATCAATCGATCAAGATGTTTTGCGCACGACCTGCTGATCGATCACACACCCATGGATCGATCGATCAACTTCTCAAGATGTTTTGTGTCCGACCTAAAGATCGATGGAAGCTATTTCGATCGACCGATTCAATAACGATCGATCGATCAACCCCACGATCGATCGATCGTCAATGCTGAGAAGCCCAAATCAAGTATTCCTTATTTTTGTACCAGTGCGTATAGACTTTTTAATTAGGTTTTAAAACGTCGAAGAGACACTAACAGAATTCATTCAGTTTTAGTTTTGTTTTATGCTTGAGGAGAAAATTTCCAACCTCTACAACCTTGGAGAAGAATTCTGAACTTCTTTAATCTTAATTGCAATCAATTCATGTTTTCTATCACCTCTTTTAATCGCTGCTTTTTGATCATGTCTGAGTAGTTCCTAAATCAAGTTTAGGGGTTTCTAGGGTTGTTAGGGAATTCATGAATTAGAAACAAATAAGTTGTTGCTTTATGTATTCTCAATCTAATGATAATCTTAATGCTTAGGTTAGAGTAGCTAACTAGCCTATGATCTTAGATTACCTAACTCTCTCAAAGCTTGTTAGGAACCTCATTAGATGAGCAATCAGTCCTTAACCGTGAAAGTTGATGTTAAGGTTGATTGTGGACTTATCAGACCAACTCGATAATGCGTATCTAGATCTCTAGTATCAACGACAGTTAAGATTTCTAGGTTGCTAGATACAATAATTTATACCACGACAGTGGATTAGTTATAATTTTATGTCTGAGTCGTGACGGTTGTATAATTATTCCCTGAATAGTTTCCTAGTTCGAATTCTCTGATTTTCCGATGAAATTCCTGAACTTGGTGTTTTTAAGTTATTGATTTCATATCGTTTGGTCTTTGTTTAAGTTTAATTTAGATAACAACTTTCAGTTTCATCTTAGCTCTAGCTTAGTTTTAGAATTGATAGTGTGATAACTTGATTCTCATGGATTCGATCCCTAGAATACTACTCGATTTGTTGTGCACTTGCAGTAGAGATATAGGGTTAAAACTCTGTGATATCAGTAGCCATTGATTTATGAGTTGAATCAGTTATGACAGAATAATGTATATGTGTTTGATGATTCATATGAAGAAAATTTCAAGATAAAAGCATTTCTTATATGGATTATTACTGATTTTCCTCGTTATGAGATGTTGTATGGATGACTTACGGACTGCAGATTAAAGCAATGTTATTTTATGATATAACCACTACAAGAAAACTTGTCGTTTGAGACTGCACAATCAGTCCCATTTTTGAAATGTGGGACTGATTTGCGACTGATATAATCAGTCGTAAAACCTGAGTCGCTAATTTATAGAGTCGCAAATTAGTCGCTAATTTGCGACTGATTTGAGACGAAAATAATCAGTCGCTAATAGCGACTGATTTTGCGACTAATCAATCAGACGAAATTAGCGACTAATCTGAGACCCATTTATCAGTCGCTAAAATCAGTCGCAAATCAGTCACAAAAATCAGTCGCAGATCAGCCACAAAAATCAGTCGCATATCAGTCACAAACATCAGTCCCAGATCAGTCACAAAAATCAGTTTCATATCAATCACTAAAATCAGTCACAAATCAGTCTCAAATTTTAAGTCGCAGATCAGTCACAAAAATCA
>OVAX01003539.1:0-18842 GCA_900406405.1 Lepidium africanum | reverse complement strand
ATGAAATGCAAGTTAGAGGGTGAGTGAATGAATGAGATGAAATCTAAGCTCTAAATGTGATGAATGAGTGGCGAGTTGATGTATGCAATAAAGACGAAGATAAGAACACAGAAAACATATTAATAGATGTCTAGGACTCTCCCCCAAACTTAAATCACATAGTGCTCTGTGTGAATGAAAACATGAGAAAAGTATCCTAGATTGATAGAGCAGACAACAAACAGAAGCATCAAACAGAAACATAAACAATAATAACACAAGGAGATAAAAGTTATGGATGTTATAATGGGTTTTGGAGCTTGTTGACTCAAAGGTCGAAGATGTGAGCTGTTGAAGCATTCATTTCTTCAAGTGTGTAGCTCGCCGGGTTGATGGTTGGTCACTCGCTGGGCTCGCCAGTTGCATCTTAAAGTCGAGCTCACCAGTTGCTGCCATATCTTGTTTTTGCAATAGCTTCTCTGCTTGGCACTTTTTTTCTTGTCGTCCTTCTTTCCTTCACTTCGGTAGATTAGTGGCGAGCTTGAGCTGGGGATGATTGTGCTGAGGTATAGGCTCCTTCTGTTGAAACCAAATGTCTTTTTGGAGCGGCTTTATCTTGTCCACGAGGTAACTCGCTGTTAAACTTTTCCTTGATTGCATCCATCTCCCTTCGCAGCTCCTCTTTTTCCTTGGCCCATTCATGCTTTTCCTTAGCTAACCCTTTCACTTTCTTGACCAGCCACTTTCTAAGCCTATGCAACTTTCCACTTCGTTTGTGAGCCTCTTTAGCTGGGATGCCCATTCGTGCTTGATTGTACTCATCAAAGAAATATTTTTCTGGCTCCTAATCGCTCTCAGCTTCAGCGTTTGGCTGTGCAAGCTCTGGCTCAAC
Source organism: Lepidium africanum (assembly GCA_900406405.1). Taxonomy (NCBI): domain Eukaryota; kingdom Viridiplantae; phylum Streptophyta; class Magnoliopsida; order Brassicales; family Brassicaceae; genus Lepidium; species Lepidium africanum. The sequence goes on along the minus strand of OVAX01003539.1, from coordinate 17,971 downwards.
TCGCTTGAATATACTCAATGGATGAGCAAACTCCACGTTCTGAACTGTACTCAGTGAGCTCAGCTCTTTGCAAGGCAAGACAATTTCAGCATCAAAGTTAGATGGATGGTAAAGTTTGTACACCACTTCATCATCTGCACCATTCCTGCTCAACACTTCTGAGCCTTTGAGTTTGTTCACATCCAGGAATCTTGCCTCCTCAACGTCTTCTTTACCTTCTTCACTCAGTTTTATTCCGCAAGCCAACAAAATTAGGGTTACAACTCCTCCAATGGTAATCGCCTTTGCCTTGTCCCGTTGAAGTTGAACCATAGCCCTTCTCCTGTAAACACAAAACTATCTAGCCAGGGCATAAGCCAAACCTGAATTTTCATCATCGCCGAGTAGCTCCCTTCCACTTGGAGTTGTTCCGATTATCATCGCAAGGGCAATGTCAAGCTGCTGCATCTCGCTCAGATTTATAGGCCGTGGAGATGGTCTTGAATATTGCAAGTTAGCCATGATCCGCCTAGCACAATTTATGGCTGGGTTGCTGATTCTGTTTCCCTTGCTTCTTGATGGAACAAATGGCCTTTCCCCACTCAGCATGAACCAAACATCGTCAAGCTCACTCTCCTCAATACTTGGATACAAAGGGGTGCCTGCGAGAAATCTATAGGGCTCTTGCATCATTTTGAATGTGAAAGTTTATGACTTGCCATGCACCTTAAACTCGATGTGCCCACCTCCGTTCACTTCAAGCATGGATATCGTCATCTTTTTGTACGCCTTAACCTCAACCGTTGCTAAGAATTGGGTTGTTTCCTCTTTGTAGCATTTGCACACCATAGACGCTAACTGAGACACACCAGCTATGTCCAACATCAGGTCCACATCGTCAGCTATGCCCATTAGCTCCAAGGTTGGACGGTGAGGGTAGATAGTACCCTTGAACCATTAAACATTAGCGTCGCGTAATAAGATTCTGGAGTTTTCTTCATGGTGCCCGCCTTGGCTCGTCGTGGTGCTCTCCTTTCGTCCATGATAATGAAATCTTGGTCTGTGGTGTAGCCATCATTCATCAATTCGTCTATACCACGGAAAAACTTGATTTCGTCCTTATCCTCTTGCATCGGAGATCCATCTTCATAATTGGCTCTGGGGGTTTCTTCTTCGCTAGACGATGGCATAGCTTTCTTCTTGCCTTTGTTTCGAACCAGCGGGACTTCGTCTTTGCTTTTTGGATAGATAACTCGCCTGGTAGAGTGGCAAGTTGGGGCTTGCATCTCCTCTTCTTCAGAACTTCCATTGCTAAGCATTAACTTTCTCCTCCCCTTTCTATTTTTCTTCCCCTTGTTAAGATTGGGTTGCCTTTCTTCTGGAACTTCATCATCCAGCGTTGCCCTTTCTTTGTCATAAATAATGTGTCTTGCTCTTCCCTGGTCTTTCTTTGGCATTGTAGTCGGATTTGAGAATAGACTCGAACTCGCCTCTCTTAGACTCAAACTTGCTGTTACTCTTCAAACTAGGCTTCTCACTCGCTTGAACCACCAAAACTTACTAACAAAGCTTGAATGAGAGATAAAGTTTTTTTCTAGAGAGATAAGTTGTGTGTTGAGAGTGAAGAACCGAATGAGCCAAGCTCCTTATTTATAGGCGAAAGTGAGAGGTGATTGGTCTTGGCGTGGGAGACAAAAATCTAACCCAGTTTTGCAAAACCATGTTCTCCAAGGGTCATACTCGCCATACCACCCTCAAACTAGCCACAAATTTTCTGCACCATTCTGCACCACTCGTTCAACACACCTAAAGTAACCATAAGTTTTCTGCCCAATTCTGCACCACACATATAAACTCGTCAGGTTCTATTCAAGCAAAGTGACATCAACCTTCTAGATGCTCAAGATGGGCTGAAAACTGGCCAACTCGTCAAAAGGTTGGCGAGTACTGTTCATGAAGCCCAAAAACTTAGCTTGATCCATAAGTGCTCAGTGACTGGTTCTTCCCTGTTTGATCAAGTTCCTGCACAACAAAGGCTTAAAAATGCAAGAAACCCGAATCGAAGAAAGGCTTAGTTTAAGCAAGTCAGTTAGAGTTCCAAGATCAAACTAAAGTAGTGAAAAAGAAATGATGATGTGCTTAAGTGAGTAAGTAGGATAGGCAATAAGGGTTCATTTAAATTACTTTTCATGAATTTTCCCTTATGTTATCACTCACTAAGTACATTATCATCTACCCTAACCAACGAGTTCCAAACTTCAAAAATTAAATGACCAAAAAATTAAACTTAAGAAAATGTTTCAGCAATTGCAAAATAAAAACTTAGAAATAAAAGCAAAGGATACTGAAAAGGATAAACATGGGATTGCTTCCCAAGTGCGCTTGTTTTGAGTCTCAAGCTCGACTCTCACACTGTCAGTTTAGTATAGTGTTTTAAGGGAAACAAGAGTTCCCTTATCCTCATTCGCAGCCTATAAATTTTCGTTCAGTCTTGTAACTATGAAACTTTGGCCTTCTATGGTTGGTCTTTTTGAATCATCGTTCAGGTCAAACTCTAATTTTTCTATACCACCCAGATCCAATTCAATGGTTTTGTTCTTGACATCAATCACTGCTCCAACTGAAGCTAGGAATGGCCTTTCCAAAAGCAGTGGGTCTTGAGGCTCTTCGTCCATGTTGATGACAATGAAATCAGTGGGGATCTCAACATTGCCACTTCCGATAGGCAAGTTTTCCAGTAAGCCATGTGGTGAGCGAGTGCTTATGTCAGTTAGCACTGGAGATAGCTTGCTGGGCATATAATTGTTGAATCCCAGCCTCTTGGCCATAGTAAAAGGCATTAGGCTTATAGAAGCGCCAAGATCACATAGCCCCTTCTTGAAGTTGAGATGACCCAGTGAACAAGGTAGAGTGAACGTCCCTGGATCCTCTAGTTTTCTCAGCACAACCTTAGCTTCAGCCACGGCTTGACACTCAAAGCTTTCAACGTCTAGACCTTCAATCAGATGAACCTTAGCTTTCATTGCTTCCTTCAAAATTTTTTGATACTGGGGGATCAAATCAAACGCATCAAGCAGTGGGATTTTTAACTTAACCTCCTTCATCTGCTTCTCAAAAAGCTCTTTAAAATTCTGAGTTTGGTCTTTCTTGAGGCGAGTAGGAAAAAGTGCTTCAGGTTTGGTAGTATTTGACTTCAGCATTGTAGGCTCTAAAACAGATTCTACAACAACTTCAGGTCCAACTCGCTGGGTAGAGTTGCGAGTTGGGCAGGCAAGTTGGGTAGGAAGTGTTTTTTCAGCTTGTTCACCCTCCCCTTTTTTGCTCACACTCTCCCTAGTGGCTTTAGGCTCTATAGCTTGAGTTGGAAGTTCCTTACCACCCCTGAGGGTAATGGATTAAGCTGTGTACTCTTTCGGGTTTTGCACTGCCTTTCTTGGTAGCTGACCCTGAGTCTTGACTGAAGCAGAAGCTTACTGGCTTTCAACATATTTGAGCTTAACGTTCAAAGTCTCAAATTTGCAGTTCAAGTCATTATGAGACGTGTTTATCTTGCGATGTACCTTGGTGAACTGCTTGATGAACTCTGCAGCTTGTTGAGTTTGGCTCTGATGAATTTGTTGAAGCATCTCCATGATGTCTAAAGGTGTCTTCTTATATGACGTTGAAGCTTGAGGCGCTGGCTGAAAACTCTGATAGTACTGCTGCTTAGGAATCCAAACCTTTTAGTTAAGCAGGCTTGGGCGGGTAGACTTGGTCTTCAGGGTTAGCCACATTGTTGCTTCTGTAAGAGAGGTTGTTGTTCTGTTTGTAGTTATTCAACTGTCTTGAACCCCCATGGTTTTGCAGAAAGCTAATCTCAGCAACCATCTCATCCTCCCCTTCTTGGTCTTGATCCTCTTCAACAAGGTTGACTTGTTTGTGATGAACTAGCAGCATTTTGTCAATCTTGTCACTCAAAGTCTTCAGCTCTTTGCGACTCACCGAATCTGATGCACTTAACCCTCGCTCAGTACGATCATAGTCCTCCCCATATTGGCCATCAGCAAGTTCCAAATTCTCAATCAACCCCTACCATCATCTACGTCTTGATTCAAGAAGTTTCCATTGCTAGCTGTATCCAACAACATCCGCTGCTTAGGCTGAATACCCCTATAGAATTGGCTCATGATAGTCTCTTCAGAGAAACCATGATGTGGGCACTGCGACTGATATGTCTTGTAACGCTCCCAGGCTTTAGCTAGAGACTTTGTCCCATTCTGAACAAAGTTGGAGATGGAATTTCTCAGCTTGGCTGTCCTGGACATTGAGAAGAACTTAGCTAGAAACACCCGTTTGCAATTAGCCAATTGGTTATGATACCTTGAGGAAGGTGTTTCTCCCAAATATGAGCCTTATCTCCAAGTGAGAAAGGGAACAAGCGAAGCTTCAAGGTATCTTCAGATAGGCCATTGATCCTAATCAAGCCACAAATCCACTCATACTCGTCGAGATGGTCGAGTGGATCCTCAGCTGGCAAACCGTGAAACTTGTTGTTTTGCACCATAGTAATGAGACTACTCTTGAATTCAAAGTTGTTGTTTGGAATTGGTAGAGGTCGAATTCCATGCCTCTGAGTGTGAATACTTGGTGCGTCACCAGCTCCAATCTGTCGAAGCCGTTGAGGCCTAGGTGACGCTGGTGGAGTAATGTGGGGTTGTTGCTGGTTGCCATCAATGGAGCTATCAGGCGTAGTGTTGTTACCATCCATGGCTCTGTGTTCTGTGTTCTGACCCTCAATCTTGTCCCTTTGTTCTCTCAGTACTCGTTGAAGCGAATGAATGTTTTCTATAGGACTGAGCAGGTTCTGTTTTTCGTTGGAGCGGGTATGAGGCATCACCGCAGGACAACAGGTTGGAGAGTTTCAACTTACAAGGTGAGTGGCTAGTTGTGTAATGAATAGACCTGAAACACACCAAAGACAGAACAAACAAGTCTGAAGCTCAGGTTAATAACAAACAAAAATAAAAAACTTGATCCTAGAAAGCTTTTAACCCAGAATGTAGCAAGCAAACACTTATTTGGCGACGACACCAATTTGATAACAAGGTTTTTAGGCCGAGTTTATCAAATCCTTATAGTATATATGGTTGTCAAACCAAAGTGAGATGCTAACATTCAAGGTAAGGATGGCTATCTAATCCAAGCAAAATCAATCAATTCAAGCGATTCTATCACAATCAGCTAAAACATGAAAAACTAAGCAGGTAAAGAAACTGTCTAGATGCATACCTATCTAACTTGAATATCAAAACTAAGCAGAAATGCAAAACAGAGCATGAAGGCAGAAAACAGAGAAATCAAACTAAAACAGAGCAACACAAACGAATGCAATCAAGTAAAGAAAACGCGCTTGTGAGGAGAGTGAAGTTCATGAACTAGACCTAATCCTAGGTTTCTAATTTATCTAGCAACCTAAACAGGCAAGTTTTGGATCAAGATAACAATGTAAACAAGCCACTCCCGTGGTCATGAAATCTCAGTTCAAACGCGACCTAACCCAATCCCTTGGTGATAAGACGCTCAAACTGGCACTACGAGCCTATCCTAAACAACCAACTAATGCTCTGAACATCCAATCCTTGGGCCATAATGCATCAACCCTAGACTGAACCTAAGCTAAGCATATCATCGAACACCTTCCGGGTGAGATAGCCTACAAATCAGATTTTGAGTGATCAAGTCAAAATAAGCATGAAGAATATTCAACCTAGCGAAACCTATGGCAATATTCAAGCAATAACATGGATAGCTGCGCAGCCTCTAACTTAGAAATAGAAAACATAAGTAGAAACAGAAAATAAACATTGAAACGAAATCAAACCAACCTAAAACGAGATTTAGGCAAGAACATAGGTTTTCATTCAAAACAGCAAAGAACAATGAAAAAGACAAAGAGAAAATTCTTAGATCTAGCCGAAAGTAGCAAAAACTCTCCCTTTGCATTTTTCACTTAAAAGGGTATTTATAGGGCCCAAATACACGGAAGCCCTAATCTGAGTGAACAAAAAGTAAAGTCGGTCAAAATAAATGAAGTCGGTCCATGTTGCTTCAGGGGTGACTGGTGAGTACAAGGGTCGAGTCTTCATAGTCCAGCTTCAATAATTGCTCCAAAATGCTCAAACTCGACAGTTTTTGGCTTAGTCAACATGTTCTACTCTCTGGTACAGGTCAGGTTCTGCTGGCGAGTTGAGTAAGTTATGCTTGTGCAATCTTCAATTTTGAGGTCTTTGGTCCAAGCTCTTTAGCTCATGTCTATCCTTGTAGTCTTCAAGCCAATTCTACTCCGAAATGCTCCATTTTGCTCCAAAGCACCTTAAATGCTCCGAATGCAATATACATGCCAAAATGATCCTAATGGGACTCTAAAATGCATAATATGTAATGAGAATAAATGTAAACATATGTAAACTATGTAGCTAAAATGGGGTAAAATGCATGAATATCACCAAACAAGCTTGGCGTATGCTGTTTTGCCCAGAATCACTCCTATCCTGAGTATATAAATTGCGGTACTACAAGAATACCGACTTTCTTAATGGCAACCTTGGAAATCAGCCATCATTCGCTTGGCAAAGTATACTTTTCGGTCGGGCTTTATTGGAAAAAGGATCAGTCAAACAAATTGGAAATGGTAGAGATATAGAGGTATGGCATACCAATTGGATTCCCAATAAACCTCATCATATTGCTTTCAGTAAGGAATCCATTTTTAATATTAGCCTTAAAATCTCTGATCTTCTTGACTCAAATGGATGGATCAGAGAGAAACTTCATGATACTTTTCTTTGAATGGAAGTTTCTACAATCTTTAAGATTAAGCCAAGCCTTGAAGATCGTGACCCCTAGATATGGAATTATACTCACTCTGGCTACTATTCAGTTAAAAGTGGATACTGGTTAAGTGACAACCTTACTAGGGTCAGTAATCGCCTATCATCTTCGACTATTGACTTCGGAACCAACATCATGCGCAAAATATGGACTACTTCAGCTTCTCCGTGAATTAAAATGTTCATCTGGAGAGCGATGAACAATGGACTAGCAGTACGATCATAACTCACAAAAGGGAAATATGTCACCAAGGCCCTGAATTGATTAACCATATGTTGTTTGCTTGTATACCTGCTAGAGACCTCTGGAGGCTATCAAACTTTCTGACACCTGGTCAAGGTTTCTCCACTTCATCGATCCACACAAATTTGGCCTTTATTTTGAACACCGGCTCACACCATGCTATTCCGATGGAAATCAGGAGAAAATGGCCTTGGTTACTATAGAACATTTAGAAGTACAAGGTGGTCTCGATTTTGACATATAAGTATCAATTGGTTTACTAGAGAGTAATGTGCGATGTCTTATGACGAATGAGTTCCATTGAGTGGAATTAGTCTTCTCTTTCTTTGCTTGAGGACAAGCAAGAAGCTAAGTCTGGGGGAATTGATATACCCCATTTTTATCGGTTTTGAGTTCATTAGTTCAGTGATTTTCAAAGTCTTTGTTTGCATTTTTGAATCTTTCAGGTGGAAAACAACAAAAATTTAGATTATGCCCGTGGAACTTCATTTGGAGGGATTTGGAGTGTTTTCTGGAGTTTCAGCAAAAGAAGTTCTGATTGATCGATCTCAGTCAGAGCAGCGCTCGACCTGTTGATCGACCTTACATGTCTTGATCGGTCAATCAAACTAAGTCCTCAGAAGTGTACGCTCGACTTATTGATCGACCTCACACTTCATGATCGATTGATCAACCTAAGACTCATACGCTCGACCTTACGATTGGCCTAGCTTGTTGGAAATTGACCACTCACCAGTGATCAATCAATCAAAGGGTTGATCGATTGATCATCAAAGCTGCGAGAGATAACCTAATTTCCCTGTTTTGTACCTGCGTTTTTTAGAACATATATATAGTCTTTTTCTTATTTTCTTTGAGGGACACACGAACACACACAGACAATAGAGACCCTTTGATAGCACTTTTAGTTCTTTGTAAGCAGGGAGAAGAATTCCTTCACACTAGAGAAGATTTTCTGAACCCTTTTTGATTATTCAATTGCTATCTATGTTTCCTTTTACCATGATTCCAATTTTTGTTTCAATTATGTCTGAGTAGATCCCTTGTCAAGTTTAGGGTTTCTAAGAATTTAGGAATCAATTATTGGGGATCAAATAGGATTGATTGTTAGAAATTCTCCATCTAAACTTTCACTTAAAGCTTAAATTGGCCTGATCAACTAGTTTATGAATTTAGGTTGTTAGCCTTTCAAAAGTTTGTTAAGAACCAGGACTAGTTTAGATGAGCAATTGACCTTAACCAACGAGAGTTGATTATTAAGATGAATGGATAATTGAACCATCTCGTTAAGGATTATTTGTATTTTGGAACCAACGATAGTTAGGACTTCTGAAATTGCTTTATATAGTAATAGGTACCACGACAGTGGACTTATTAGATCTTTATGTTCAAGTCGAGAATAGTGCTGTAATTTCTTGAATGATTTCCGCGATTAGATTCCTGCTTCGTGATGAACACCCGACACATGATGCTTTTGATTATAGTTGAAATTTGTTTAAGTTATTAGCTTCTATCATAGATAATTTGTTTTGGTATAGCTTGAAATAGAATCGAATATCAATAGTGCAAACTTGGTTCTTCGTGGATTTGATCCCTAAGTACTACTACGTTGCTGTGCACTTGCAGGATGCTAGGGTAAAACCTAAGTACATCAAGTTTTTGGCACCGTTGCCGGGAAACCAATTGGCTGCCTTTTGATTAACATTTAGTTTCTAGTATATTCTCTTTATTTACGTTTACTTTTGTGTTTGTTTTTGTTTTTCTTTTCAGGTTTATGGTTAGAAGAAGTCAAGGATCAGAAGACCTTCTGAACTTTGACAACGAAGCACTTTCTAGAATCAAGAGAGAGAACAGACAAGCAAGAGCGATGAATCATGATAACCAGCAACTTCTAGAAGATCCTGAAGTTCAGAACAACATTCAAGGAAATTAGAATGTGCAGCAAACGGTTGTGCAGTTACAGAGGGATTTAGCTCAACTCAGGAGGCAACATGAACCGCCTCAACGCCGAGCTATAGGTGATATGGATACTCCACACACCTACTACCAGAATAGATCTACTATTCGCCCTCCACCAATTCAGAGGCAAGACTACGAGATCAAGCCTCAGCTGATCGAGTTGTTAAAGTAATATGTCTTCAATGGATTTCCGGGAGAGAATCCGATGGATCACATCAAAACTTTTGAAGACATGTGCAGTACAACAAGTTCTAATGGAGTCCATGCTGAATACGTTAATTGTAAGCTGTTCCACCACTCATTTTCTGATAAGGCTTTAAGATGGTTGCGATCTTTGCCTCCAGGTTCACTTACTACGTGGGAAGAAGTTAGAGTTGCATTCTTGGATCAGTTCTACACCAAATCAAAGACTGCAGCTTTGAGAAGCAAGATTTCAGTGTCTCAGCAACGTTCTGGTGAGTCTTTGAATGAAGCTTGGGAGCGTTTTAAGGAGTATCAACGAGATTGTCCACACTAAAGTTATTCTGATGAACAATTGCTTAATACCTTTTATGGTGGGATCAAGTGGGAGTACAAGTACTCTCTGAATGCCGTAAGCAATGGAGATTTCATGACCAACACGAGGGATAAAGCTTGTACTCTCATCGACAATTTGGCTGCAAGTTCGGGTAGTCACTATCTGTAGTATAACCGAGGGAGAAAGGTCAACAGCGTGGAGATCCAGTGGATATATGAGATTACTGTGAAACTTGATATACTTATCAAAGTTGATCAAGGAAATCAAAGGGGTGTACATCAGATGGATGACAATAGAGAGGTAGCTCAGGTTCAGGATGAGTCTGATGTGTCAGAGGAGCAGAGAGAGGTTGACTACGTCAACTGGCAGAACAGAGGACAAAACTAGAATTATCTTTCTTACAGGAGCACGAACATGGAGAACCCACGGGATGTCATTTTCCCAGCTCTTCCAATGCCTCAGGGATCACCATTCCAAGGAAAGCCTTTTGTACAAAATACAGGTCATAGATGGAATAACCCAAAGGATTATAATCAAAACCTAGGGGGTAGCAATTGGCAGAAACCGTACAAGCCCTATCCGCAACAAGCACCGCAGCAGCAAGCTCCAACGAGTTCTTCTGGTACGTCAAATGACGAGATCAAGGCATTGATCCAGGAACTTGCGACTGAGCAGCAGAAAACCACTCGAGAGCTCAACACCAAGGTAGACAATAGGTATAATGATTTAAACAACAAGTTTGAGTTAGTTTCTGTGCATATGAAGAAGTTGGACACTCAAGTAGCTCAAACTGTTGAAGCTATGAGGAGACCTCAGGGAACTCTACCTGGAAAAGTTGAGAAGAATCTGAAGGAGTCATGCAATGTTATGACAGCTGAAACCAAGGAGGCGAGCAAGGAAGGGAAGTACAAACCTCCAACCCCGTTCCCAAAAGAGCTTACTAAGCTATAAGATCAAGGGGAGTTCATGATACCTTGCATCCTTGGGGAATTGGTTTTTAGTGATGCACTGTCTGACTCTGGTGCAAGTTTCAACGTCCTATCTAGAGACGATGAAGAAGCTGGGCATCGATTTGATGCAGGAGCACAATTCGTCCATTTATTTTGGTGATGCAACTTCTAAGAGCCCAAGGGGAAGATTGATTGATTTCACCCTTCTGGTTGGAAACTGCAGAGTCCCGATAGATTTCACTGTGGTTGAGATGGCTAGAGGAGGAGCAGTTTCGATACTGTTGGGAAAACCTTTCCTTAACACTGTGGGGGCAAGGATCGACTTTCCTAACAAGAAGGTTGTGCTTGAAAATGTCGATAAGGAAGTCTCCTATCTAATTAGAGATTCAACGGGTAATCTATGTGGGATGATAAAGGCGTTTTTTGAAAAAAAAAGCAGTTTCTGGAACTGAAGATTTGATTCCTACAAGCTTGGAAAGTTATGAACTTGGGTATAAATCATATGAGGAGTACAGTGTTTATCGTGAGCTAGCAGAAGACTCAACTAAGTAGGATGATACATGTATCCTTAATGTTAAATCTAATAAGTATCATGAGCTTGACTTGTGTCTTAAAGTGTTTGCAGGAAGACATGAACTTGAAACCTCCAGACCATACACTGTGAAGGAGATCCAACCCGATGGAACTGTAGTATTGCTGGATGCTACAGGAAGTGAATTCCGTAGGAAGGATGAACAATTGATGGAGTTCATCGTCGATAAAGATAAGGCGAAGGGAGTGAGCATTCCTCCCAAAGGTAAATCCACCATCTAAGTGGCATCCGAGTGGGAGGCAATCCACTATTATGGATTTTTCTTTTTCGTTATCTTTTTGTTTTATGTTTATTTTTCGTATTGATTTATTTAGTTTTAGGTGAGAAAATTATTAAAAGAGTTTGATCGATCGATCATGGCTAGGATCGATCGGTCATCGTAGCTTTGGAGGCATGCTCGCAACCATTCGATCGACCAACTATGGTTGATCGATCTATCATTGAAAAACAAAGAAGATGCGTGCGACCACTTGATCGATCAACCGAATTTTGATCAATCGATCAACGAGGAGAATGAATTTTTCGCTCAACCATTTGATCGATCTGAATAATCGATCAATCGATCATCAAGATCCAAGGATGAAGCGCTCGACCATTTGATCGACCGACACGAGTTTGATCGATCGATCGACGAGAAGGAAGGATATACGAAAAGTTTGATCGATCGATCGTGACGTCGATCGATTGATCAACGGCCCAAGTAAGTGTTTTAAAAGGGAGAATTACGGGATTTTAACAAAATCAAAAGGTTGTGCTCTTGAGAGAAAAACTTCCGAAAATTTTCAAACCTCCATAAGGTTTTTGATTCTTAACCGTTTTAATCGAATCAAGGGCCTATTCCACTCAAAATTCTCTCCTCTTTCTTATTATCCAACTATCTATCTCGATTAGCAAAGGTATAGCCTCCTATGGACGATTTTCAATCCAAAAAATAGAGAAAATTTGGGAATTTTTGGGATTCGATTTATTGCTGCTTATTTGTGCAAATTTAATGTTCTATCATTGTTATATAGAAACCCACTAGCCTATTATGTGATTGATTCTTGCCTAGAAATCAATTGTTAGGTTGAAGGAGAACTTTTATAAATTTTTGGAAATTTAGGTTTGAAATTGAGGTATTGTGGAATACATTGATGCATTGCTGGATGTTTTATGTGTTGATTAATGAGTTTGGCGATTGATTTCACAGTCATCTCAATACTATTTCAGATTTGGCAATTCTCAAAATTTCTAGTGAAGTTGAACTCTTGGTTTTTTTCTAGTTTTTGGTCTTTGCAAAAAATGGTTCGCACAGGGGAAACTAGCACGAGGAAGCCTACAAAGAAGGTCAAAAGATCTTCTAATCTTGAGGCAAGATAATCTTCTAGCAGTTTAGATTCACGAGCACTTCCACTGTGGCTTAGACCTGATGGGGAACCATTCAAGAAGAATTTGGTTAATTGGTCTAATCTGTCGTTGCTGAAGAATGATAGTGCCTACAAGAAGCATACAGTTGATGAAGAATGGCAGAGGTTTCATGGAATATTTTACGATCAGTTGTTGAGGAACAAGTTGTTTCCGACTAAGTTTCTCTGCCCTATGACTCTGGACAAGGTGGGGAGTCTTGATGATGTTAGCGGTATGCTCGAGAGACTCGGTTTAGGAACTTTTGGTTCTAAGCCATATCCACTGTACCCGAAGTTGGTTCACCAGCTTTTAGCCACTTGTGATCTCCATTTGGCTGCGGACCCTCATGCTCCAGTTTATGCTGCGTACTTCACCTTCATGTTCAAGGGAGCGTCTTACACACTGACCATCCGAGAGCTTTGCAGGATATATGGCTTTAGAGAGGATGTTGAGGGACAGTTGCCTCCTCGTTCTGGTCCGGCCAATGATGCCCTGTGGCACATTTTAGCAGATGGAGGTTTTCAAGGTCGTGACTCTAAGCTTACGCATATTAGGCATCCAACATTTCGGATTGTGGAAAAGCTTCTGAGTTCAATGATTCTTTGCAAGGAGATAAACCCTGCGGTCACAAAGCTTGAGTTGGAGATTCTGCATCATGCTATCGCTCCTGCGGTCCCAGATCTCTATGGTAACACTCATGCTCCTTACGATGACCCTTGTGACATCAATGGGGATTTGTGTTTGCAAAGCTGCTTCCAGATAGTCATTTCAGAGGTGCACCAGACCAACCGCTTGCAGAGACTATTGGTACTTTTCTTACACCGATCTTCCAGTATCTCAGGTTTAATCTCAGTAACACTCAGAAGATCAAGAGGATCTCATACATGGATAACAAGACTTTGACTAACTTCACTTACATCACCAAGAAAACCAAGTGGCAGTATTACTCAAGGGATTATAGGCCCCGTGTGCAAGCTTCCATCTCCGGAAGTTACTTCTCTGACTTACCGTGAGAATGTGATATTCGAGCCTCATCTTACTCATTCGGAGATAACAGAGGTTGAGCAAGAGCAACCCCAGATTTAGTGCAGCACACCGCATAGACGATCTTCCACTATTAATGCCCCTTCACAGCCACAGCCCAACGTCGCACAGACACTTAAGCATCTCATTCCTGAGTACAGTGAGGAGTATGATGTCCCGCCATTCTCTGATGATTTCACTGATACAGAGTACAAGCGTTGGCACTACGAGAACGAGAAGAGGAAGCACTCCATGAAGAAACGCCTCTAGGAAGCACTCAGGAAGATTCTGCTTGCCTTCTGCTTGGGTAGACCTTCCACGGACCGAGTTGAGACTAGCACCAGAGCTGAGGTGTAGAGACCTGACGTTGCTGGATGTTGGTCTGATGATGCATCTGAGGACGAGGATGATCAGCCCCTAGATCGCCGCCTACCACGCCGTCATCGAACTCCGGGAGACCGCGAGAGTTAGAGCCCGGAGTAGCTCTATCCCATTTCTCACCCTTATCTTTTTTTTTTTTTTCCCATTATGCACTATTTTCATTATATTATTTATGACTGATGCGTAAGTCGTGCATTCTTCTGGCTCATTTTCACACCGGGACGGTGTGAAGTAAGTCTGGGGGACGACACTTGCTGTGACTAACGCCTTTTTCTTTTGATTTTTCTTTTTAGCTTTGATTTTCCAAACAAATTCTATTATTTTCTGTCTTTTTGAATTTTTAAAAATGATATCTAGGAACTATGATTTCTGAGGATTTTTGCACTATTATGATCTAAAGTACCATTGATTTGCACTTGTAAGGTATCGATTGACTATTGGAAAACCTAGAGACAAAGCAACTTCTCAGTAACACCCGCATCCATCTCAGTATTTAGAGAATCTCATGCCGATTTCAAGCATAACCTGACCTAGTTTTCTCATCAAGGGGTTTGGAAATGCATCAAATTTGTTCCTTCTCTCGGTTCAATGATAGATATTTCCTTGTAAGTACGGTTTCTTCTCTCTCCATCATTTCAAGCATTGGTGCTTAATTCTAAAAGTAACTACACAACGAAGCTGTGCATTGTAGTAAGCTAAGGGTAAAAGTCCCTCAATGATGCTGCTCGTATTTGAGTGAATTGGTGATCTGAGGATAACTCCAATGACGTAACTTTTCAGTTGAGTATTATTGCTTACCAAGAGAGACTCCAATGAAGCTACTCGTGTTATATTCTTCGAGTTACCTAAGAATCAACCAATAAAAAAATAAAATGATACCCTAGGTAAGTTGGGAGAAATTGGTTGAATGAAATGAGAGGAAGGAAATCATACTGAAGGTAGTCTTGAAAATCTATAGAGGAAATCTTATATCCTTTGATCGATATCCCCTCGATGATACCGCATTTAGATACATTAGGAAGTTGGTATGGTGCATCTGGATAATTGATTTAGATTGTGGAGTTTAACTGAAACAGAAGCTAAGTCTGGGGGAAGTACAAGGTGGTCTCGATTTTGACAGATAAGTATCAATTGGTTTACTGAGAGAGTAATGTGCGATGTCTTATGACAAATGAGTTCCATTAAGTGGAATCTTCTTGCTAGTCTTCTCTTTCTTTGCTTGAGGACAAGCAAGAAGCTAAGTTTGGGAGAGTTGATATTCAGTGATTTTCAGTTCATTAATTCAGTGATTTTCAGAGTCTTTGTTTGCATTTTAGAGTCTTTTTAGGTGGAAAACTGCAAGAATTTTGATTTTGCCCACGGAACTTTGTTTGGAGGGATTTGGAGTGTTTTCTGGAGTTTCAGCAAAAGAATTTCTGATTGATCGATCTCAGTCAGAGCAGCGCTCGACCTGTTGATTGACCTTACATGTCTTGATCGGTCGATCACACTAAGTCCTCAGAAGCGTACACTCGACCTATTGATCGACCTCACACTGCATGATCGATCGATCAACTATCTGAAGACTCATACGCTTGACCTTACGATTGGCCTAGCTTGTTGGAAATCGATCACTCACCAGTGATCAATCGATCAACCCTTTGATCGATCGATCATCGAAGCTACGAGAGATAACCTAATTTCCCTGCTTTGTACCTGCATTTTTTAGAACATATATTAGTCTTTTCTTATTTTCTTTGAGGGACACACAAACACACACAAACAATAGAGACCCTTTGACAGCACTTTTAGTTCTTTGTAGGCAGGGAGAAGAATTCCTTCACACTAGAGAAGATTTTCTGAACCCTTTTTGATTATTCAATTGCAATCTATGTTTTCTTTTACCATGATTCCAATTTTTGTTTCAATTATGTCTGAGTAGATCTCTTGTTAGGTTTAGAGTTTCTAGGGATTTAGGAATCGATAATTAGGGATCAAATTGGATTGATTGTTAGAAATTCTCCATCTAAACTTTCGCTTAAAGCTTAAATTGGTCTGATCAACTAGTTTATGAATTTAGGTTGTTAGCCTTCCAAAAGTTTGTTAAGAACCAGGACTAGTTTAGATGAGTAATTGACATTAACCAACGATAGTTGATTGTTAAGATGAATTGTGGATAATTGAACCATCTCGTTAAGGCCTATTTGTATTTTGGAACCAACGATAGTTAGGACTTCTGAAATTGCTTTATAGAGTAATAGGTACCACGACAGTGGACTTATTAGATCTTTATGTTCAAGTCGAGAATAGTGCTGTAATTTCCTGAATAATTTCCCCGATTAGATTTCTGCTTCGTGATGAACACCCGACACATGATGCTTTTGATTATAGTTGAAATTCGTTTAAGTTATTAGCTTCTATCATAGATAATTGTTTTGGTATAGTTTGAAATAGAATTGAATATCTATTGTGCAAACTTGGTTCTTCGTGGATTCGATCCCTAAGTACTACTACGACTACGTTGTTATGCACTTACAGTAGGATGCTAGGGTAAAACCTGAGAAACAAGCACATGAGAAGCAGTGTTGTGGTCTACCTTGAACTTCACGCAACCTCCTACCCAAAAACATAATACCATTCCCCAAAACCGGTTCCATTTCTGAGGAAGTTCATATCAGACCCATTCAATATGCTGGAATGTTGATTATACTAATCATACTATATTATTCATGGGGCCTTCTAGGTTATAGAAAACAAGGTTGATGCGCGACATGTCTTACAAGCCACAGCCTCTAAACTCCATGCTGAATTTCAAGGCCTGCAGTGAGTGTTACAAAGTCTCATAGACCTCAATTTACTTTCGGTGGAGATTAATATAGAATTTCCCACGTTATTCGCAATAATCAAAGATCCACATTCATGGCCAAGGATGAAAGGTTGGTCTAATCATATACAACAAACACAGGCAGGTTTTGATGATGTGATGCTAATCAAAATGAATCCATTAAGCAATAAAGTTCCCACGGCCAGTGGCGGAACTAGAGCTAACTTTAGTCTGGGGCACCTTCCATAAAAATGTTGAAAAATATTTCATACAAGAGAATAAGTAATGAGAATGTAGCTGAAATGTTTATATTTTGAATGGGGCACATGACCAACATAAGCTTGTCTTGCGTCTGCTAGTTTCCACGGCTATATCAAAAAGTGTGCTTCAACATGGTTTGTTCAACGACTACATCGTTCACGATTTGCCTCTTTGGGTTAGTCATCTAAAATCTTAATCCTAATCTTCACAATTTAAATCCCACAACTACCTTAAATTCTCCCATTTGTATTAATAACCTTATCCTTAAATTTTCATTTATACCATCTACCCAAATCATAACCATGCTCATTATACCATTCTCTCCATTTAATTCTCCATCATTTGTTTTGGTTTTATTATTAATCACTTTTGTCTCTTCACTCGTGCCTTCACTTCTCCACTCCTCACCACGCGGAACTAAACTGATCCTCATCTTGCCTTTTCTTTTTTTCCTCTCTCTTACTTTCACCTCGTTTCTGCTTATTTAGCCATCATTTTCTTTAACTTTAGACTCTTCAGATTCACCTTTCTTGAGAGACACTTGGCACAACTCCCCTTTCTCCGCCAATCATTTTCAATTGCTTACACCATTTTGAACGAAATCTCTCATGGAAGATTTAGGCGGCTCTCTATGCCAAATGGACCTCATGCAGTGGTTCGGTTCTCGTGACACTTTTCACACATTACACTTGTTGTGCCATGTGTACAGAGACAATGATTATGTCGGATTTGGTCCTATAAAAGTATCAATGGTAAAGCTCTATCATCATTTACTTCACTCTTCTTCATCTGCTTCGGTATTATGGTGGAAAAATTATGGTCTATCACTGAACAGTACCATCTTGGCAAACACGACCCTAAAATACTCATCCACAGCCGCTGTTATGTCGACCCTCTGTTCAGGAGCCGCTTGAGTATAATAGCCAACCATCGAACCCGTATAAAAAACTTCCACATGAAATGGCGATTGAAATTCCTCGCCAATGGGGACTCGAGACACGAGTTAA
>OVAX01003538.1:0-18871 GCA_900406405.1 Lepidium africanum | reverse complement strand
GCCTTGGACTTCACCGGACGGCAAATCGGCGTTTATGCCGTCCGGTTGGAGATGGCCTTAGAACAACAAACCCAATTTTGTTTAATATTTTGATATTTTAGGAGACTTTTTTTTGTCAACAATTAGATTATGAGATTCGATACATAATTTAAAATTCATTTTCTAAAACATTTACATGTGATGAAAAAATTGAACCCTAAAAATTAGAGTTATTAACAGAAATTTCTAAATTACCAAACTGATAAGGCTTCGCGATTTAACAATCTAAATATTAGATGTTATCAAAGATAATACATTATATATTAATCACGTAAACATAATAAATTGTACTTACATATCTCACAATTTTTTTTATATCAATGAATAGCTCAACAACCCAATTCAAAACACAAACTTCCCCAAACCCCAAATAATACTATACTGGATTACAAAACTCATAAAAAACAAATTTTCAGTGGAAAAAAACTGTAGTGGACATTTAACTACTTATTGAGAAAATATTTCCTTCGTTTTTTTAATTAACAGCATAATTATTTTAATTGGCTAAAAAGTTTAATCAGTCATACTAATCCCAGCTTATTGTAATAATGTTTGTTGCGAACTCCTAATCATCGCATGAATATTGATATACAGAAGTACTATTTTTTTCAGAAAATTATTGCAAACAATAATATATTTACATTCAATCAAATATAAATAAATAAATAAACTCAAAAATCCTGAACCTCTTTAGACTTCAAAGCAACATATTCTCTCAGTTAGAAGAAGCACTATCAGTTAGTCAATATCAAATATTTGATTTTACGTTTTTCACGATATATCATTATTCTCTACGTTTGTTTAGAATTGCGTGTAATTTTAATATTCACATTAATTATTTTACTTTACAATTAAATTCACTTAGTTTATATTTTAATTGGGCTATCTGTGTCGTTCCTTTATAGGACAAAAGGCACGAACATTGCTTTTACTATAAAGTCGAAACCCAAGTGGGCTGTGGGGTTTTATAAGAAGTTTAAATTAAAAAATAGATTAAACATTCATTTTTAATCAGCATAATTTTATACACTCTTCTATTCAAGATCTTATTTAAAGATAATTTATGTAATCTAACTCATGGCTCACATAGCTATCCTAAAAAGATGCAAAGTCCCTAGTTTAAGCATGAAGAAAGAAATTAAAAATGATAAAAATGTTATTTTAATCTTGCAAGTTGTCAAAATTATTTATTAAATATTAAATTTTGGATGTGGTTAATTAAATCTTCAATTTTTTTGTTGATTTTTTTTAAAAAAATCTTAAATTTGTATTGATTAGGCCAATTTAATCTTTCGTGAAAATAGAATCAAAATTGACTATGAAATCGAAAACCATATTGGAAATTGGAAGTTCGGTTTACTTCTTATCTTCGTTATGAAGAATCCATAAGTTTTATTTGCTCTTTCTTTCAAGAATGAGCTCAAATTCGTTGATTTTAAATATTATCTTTGATAATTTAAATCGACGAATTTGATGGTACGAATTAAAATTGATCTAATGTCTGTCTATCAAAAAATATGCTGCAAATTAAGAATCATCTGGAATCATGAGGAAGAGACAAAAAAGCAGATTCATGATATATAATTTGCAATCAAATATTGAGGATAAATATGATGGAGATGACTTCACGCTTCTAAATGTATTTATAATGATAAAGTATAAACATTCGAAATGACTTTTCAAGCTTGCTAAATATAGATAAATTTATATTTATTTTGATTTGATTGATCGTATAAACCATTTCAACTGTATACTATTCTAAGAGAAACTATATGATACAGTATTAATTAGCTTGTAAAATGATGAAACTCTGTAAAGTAAAATTAAGCATTACTCATGATTCTAGAAAAAAAAAATGGTGACACTTTCATATAAATCAACATGCAGAAAAGTGAGTGTTTTTATCTGGATCATATAGCATATTGATTGAACATCATATGATGTTACAGAACATCATAAAGTATTAATATATTGATTCTAAACTTAAATTAATAAGAGAATCATAAATAAGTCATTCTAGTGTGTTTTTTTTGTCAGTAATGTCATTCTATTAGATTTCTCATAAATTATGAAATGATAACATAGATGGAACAGTTGAATATAAGCTGTATTTTTCACAAAAAAGTATATGATATAAACTTTGAACTGTTCTGAAATTTACCATTTACCATTTACCTATAAGAGCCAGACCAATAGGAAAAATGATGTGACAAATTACAGTGAAGAAAAGAAAATGGTGCAAGAGAAGGAAAAAGGCTGTCATTTTAGGGGGACAAAACGACAAGAATGCGTGGATTGAACCAAAGTAAAAATAATTAAAAACGACACGTTGTTCAATGGGTTTTTGCGGACTACCCGGATGTTTTACCCGTTTAGTGTAAGACATAAATTCCCTTTTTCACGCTCTTCCTATTTCTTCTGCTATCTTTCTCACGCTTTATTTTCATCTCCATAGATTGATATAAATGAGTTTACACCAAAAATAAAAAAGATTGATATAAATGAGAATATAAATTAACTTTGATCTAATCCACACACAACAAAAAGTGTCATAACATTTTTATATGAAAAAGGTTTATAAAAATACTTTGATCACATTTTAATTTCCTTACAAATATGAACCAAAGTTTTTTACATGATTTTCTTTTTAAAAATATATTTACCAAACTAATTGTCTGAGTTCTTTTCAGTTTAGTTCAGATGTCTAGTTAATAACTTTGACAACTAATGTTGGACCCCTCCATACTACACTACAGTTAGTAGATTTTTTTTTGTCACCACAATTAGTAGATTATAAAGGGATTTTATATCAAATTTTGGGAATCCAATTGTTGACTAAAAAAATCTAATTTAATAGCTATAAACAGGAAAAAAGGCCTATTTTACATGAACTTTTTCAAAAGGATCATTTTATACGTGAACTTATAGGATTGGCTTTTTCATATATTCACTGCTTAAAATTTAAAAACCATACATGAACTTTTTTAATTTGGTCATAATCTTAATTGACTATTAAGAGCGTTAGTCAATGCTTAATATCTGTTTTTAGTCCGCTAACAGTGACAAGTGACACTCGTATTATCTTAATCGAATCCTACGTGGCATAGTAATCAATACTACACCGTTTTGATTACTGAAAAGACAAAAAAATTGTAAAAACGGTGTTGTTTTGTTGATTTGGGAATTAAAACCTTGAATTAATCATCTTCTCTTCTTCGACAAAGCAGAACATCTTTAAACACTTTGTGCTAAAAACTCCTTGAACCATTGATTGTTGGCCAAATATTTTTTTTTTTCTTTTCGATTTCAATTACGAAAGTTAAAGAGATTGTCATCTTTTAAGGACAAAGAAGAAACGATTGTCATTATCATGTGTTTGAGGCTGCAAATGGAAAGAAGGTTGAAGAATGTAATATGCAAATTTGAAGCTTGAAAAATATAATTTTCTTTGTTATCGTTATTGTTTTTGTTTGTAAGTTTATCTTTTAATATAATGGTGTCTGTCATAATGTTTTAAGGAAATTAGAGCTGTATGTTAGGCAAATTGTTATGGTAATCAAATATTGTGTTTAAAGTAGATTTGTTGTATAATGGAATAGTTTTATGCACTAATCTCGGCTAGTTAGTGTTGGAGTCTTTTATAACTGAGTCCTTTAAAAAACATTTACAAAACAAAGTTAAAAATAGGTGACAAAACCGTCTAAAAGACAGTTTGCAAACCAAATTTTAATCGTTTACAAAATCTTGAACAACCTGTCCAAAATATTTGGAAATAGTCAAAACCATTAGACTTAGTCATCACCAAAACATCAAGTCTGCAATTGCCAATTAAATTGAAAATTAATACATCCTAATTATGTGATTGAGTAGAGCATTCACCAAGGTCCATATTCATAGACTCAAAACCTGATTCATTTTCTCCATTGTCTCCTCTAGTGTCTCCAACATTGTTCCATGCATCTTCTCTTCTAGTAGCTGGCTTTTTTGTCCTCCTACCCACTAGAACTCTAACGCTTGTACACTTCTTTGCATTGTGACCCATAAGACCACATCTCCCAAAGTGCATTACGCTCTTCTTTTGTGGTGCCTTCCTTGTTGGTGGTGACTCATTCCTTTTCTTCCTCCTTTTTGGCTTTGGTTTCTTTCCTTTACAGTTTTCAATCTGGTCTATCATACTTGGAAGAGGCAAGATAATCGAACTACATCTTTCCCAATATTGCATTCCATTAACCGGTCTCATGGATTCACTATAAATATGTTGTTGTCTTGAGGTGAGGAACCAACTGGATACATAGTCTTCTCGGTTGAGTTTTTTCTCCAAGATTACCCTTAAAGCATGGCGACAAGGTACTCCCCTCATTTGCCATCTTCGACACGCACACTTGGAAGTCCTCATATTTATGTTAACCGCCTGTCCAAACTCCAAAATCCCACACTTACCATTTGTTCTGGACACCTTTTTACAAAACTTTAGGGCTATTTCTTGCTCTTTATCCAGAATTGCCATGATTTTGGGTGTGAATTTGCTTTGATGACTCAATGCTTTTGCCCTCCTTTGATCACATCAAAGCATAGCTCTCCTCTTAATGACAGACACCATTACATTAAAAGATAAAATTACAAACAAAAACAAAAAAACGATAACAAAGAAAAATATGTTTTTCAAGCTTCAAATTTGCATATTACATTCTTCAACCTTTATTTCCATTTGCAGCCTCAAACACATGATAACGACAATTGTTTCTTCTTTGTCCTTAAGAGATGACAATCTCTTTAACTTCCGCAATTGAAATCGAAAAAAAAAAAAAATTTGGCCAACAATCAATGGTTCAAGGATTTTTAAACGCAGAGTGTTCGAAGATATTCTACTTCGTCGAAAAAAAGAAGATGATTAATCTAGGTTTTTAATTCTCAAATCAACAAAACGACGCCGTTTTTACAATTTTTTTTGTCTCTCCAGTAATCAAAACGGCGTATTTTTGATTACTGTGCCACGTAGGATCCGATTAAGATAATACGAGTGCCACCTGTCACAGTTAACGAACTAAAAATGGACTATTAAGCGTTGACTAATACTCTTAACAGTCAATTAAGATTATGACTAAAATTTAAAAGTTCATGTATGGTTTTTGAAATTTTAAGCAGTGAATGTATGAAAAAGCCAACCCTATAAGTTTACGTATAAAATAGTCCTTTTCAAAAAGCTCGTGTATAAATAGACTATTTTCCCACTATAAACACTAGATTATAGCCAATTTTATTCAAAAATGATATTATACAGTAGTGTTAGCAAAATTTTTCCGTTATTATATTTTAGACTTATCGCTATATATTTTGGCCTTCTTAATTTTTATTTTGAAAACAATGAGCTGACAAAAGTAGGTTTTTATTTTGTAAGTAGTGTATTTTTTTAACATAGAATTCTATGATTTGAAAGGAATATGAAAAGTTTTTTTTTTGTCTGAAAAAGAAAAGTATTCAAAGATTTTTTATGAATATTATTTTTCAGTTAGGATAAATGCTGGATTCGCGTAAAAGGAAATAGCACATGAAGAAAAAAAATTGTTTCACTCTATATTAGGGGTTTCCCTTATCTTTTAATAATTTGGATAATTCGGTGTAACGAAAATATTATGAGCTTGGACAATGGCAGATCTATGAAATATTTTTATATGGGTCCAACAACTTCTTAAAATTACATCATATACTTTATTTTGAAATATCATCATGCTTTTTAGAATAATAAAAGAGAAAAAATTATGAATATATCTAAAAAACAAAGTCAAAAGTGTCAAACTGAAGAACTGATTCACTAAATTCTTCTCAGTATACTAGTTAAGATAATCTAGTTAATTATTTTATATCAATGTTCGATTCAATTTTATAGAGTAGTTTTTAGGCTATGAATATGATTTTGTTCGACCTAACTGTTGACAAAAAAATATATTGATCCTTAGTTAGGGTTGTCAAATAAATCTCTAAATCAAACCAGCCATAACTTTTTCTATCCAGCTGGTTCAACAGGTCCATAATCATGAGTAATGAAATTCGACTAATCTTGTGGTTAGGGAGAACCACGAGAATATTCTCGATGTTGCACGTAAAAGTGATTTAGTTTCTAGAAGCATTCAAACCCAACATATTACTACCTTTCCAAATTCTAGCACTGTACTAAATCAAACTCGTGTAAAAATGTTTCATTTATTTCTATTCAAAATTAAATATATCTGATATTTTGTGAGTATTAGAATTTTACCAAATCTTAGAGCGGCTCCAAAGGGGGTTGTTAAGTGGGGTTCTTAGTGTTTAAGCAATAAAAAAGGGTTAATATAGTAGAACCGGTTCTTAATTAGGAGACATTAGAACTTTTAAGAGCCTCATACGTGTCACTCTCTTATTGGATAGAGGGTTTATGATGAAAAAAAGAAACGACAGATATGGTCAAATCTTACAGCCAGAGCAGATCCACGATGAACAAATGACGGATAACGATTCCAGGAGGAAATCAGTGAATAAGCGATCGAAATGGACGACGAAGAATGATAATGCGTCGGAGAAACTTTCTTCTGTGAATGAAGTTTCGTGAAAAGTGGAGATTCTGGAATCTAAAGAGAATGAATGTAAGGATTAAACTGAAGAAGAAACCGAGATTTTGAAGAAACAGCTAAGTAAGCATCCAACTAGTAAGTTTGGGAGATGGGAAATTGTAGCTTCAGCGTTTGGAGGAAAATACAAAATAGAGAATATGATTAAGGAGGATAAAGCGATTGGAGAGAAGAAATTTTATGAGAGTGATGATTATGCTCAGTTTTTGAAGAATAGGAAAGCTTCAAATCCTAGTTTTGTTGCTGAAAACACTGAGGAATCCTGAGCTGGTGGAGATGATGATGGTAAGAAGGAGATTTGGAGTAATGGAGAAGACATTGCTCTGCTCAATGCTCTGAAAGC
The DNA here is from genome assembly GCA_900406405.1 of Lepidium africanum. NCBI lineage: Eukaryota > Viridiplantae > Streptophyta > Magnoliopsida > Brassicales > Brassicaceae > Lepidium > Lepidium africanum. Next base: position 11,884 of record OVAX01003538.1, on the reverse strand, counting down.
TTTTCCAAAAGAAGCAGCTATGAGATGGGATGAGATTACAGCTGCAGTGCCTAAGAAATTGAAAGCAACTTGTATGAAGAGAGTTACAGAGCTTTAAAAAGGGTTTAGGAGCTTCAAAACTTCAATTAATTAGCTAAGGAGTACCCAATTAGGTAATTGATCAACCAGTCTCTTTTATTGAAAGAACTTTAGTCTTTTACNATCAACCAGTCTCTTTTATTGAAAGAACTTTAGTCTTTTACATGAGACAGCCTCAAGCCACAATTGTAGTTGCTTCAGTTTTGCTGTATGGATCCTCCTAGGCTTGGTGATTTCTCCATTAGAGTGAGTTACTTGAATGATAATAATCTCTTAATCAGGAGAGTTTAATGTGATGAAGTGTTGGCAACATATTCTTTAGCTAATGTTTTATAGGTTACTTGTGCCAAACAAAACTAGCATAGATTTATGAATCTCTTCTACTCGCAGTTTAGCCTCTACATTTATTTGCTTTATATTTGGAGTTAAACAGATGCTTCATGATCTGATAATTTATCCTTCATCTACTGCATAAATTTCTTCAAGGAAGCTGGTGAAGTTGTTGATGTTAGATTTGCCACTTCAAGGGAAGATGGTAGTTTTAGGGGATTTGGTCATGTTGAGTTTGCTACCGCTGAAGCTGCAGCAAAGGTGAGAGTAGTTTTTACTAATGAATAAAAGCATTCATGTAAGAGGACGATTGCTAATTAGATTCCTTTGTCCCAAAGAAAGAACCGAGGCACAACAACATTGTTTCCAACATCACCTCGTTTGTTCCACTGGTGCAGCAATAAAAACAATTACATTAAAAAAAAAAAAATTTAAGAATCCCAATGGGGTTCTTGTAACGCCCGCTTTTTGCGGACCTTCGGGTGATTCTGGAATGGTTCATGGGAAGTTGGGTAGTTACGTCTGAAATTTATATAGCCGCTGGGGTTTTAATGTAAAGAGGGGCGAAATGAATCGAGAAATGTTGAGTTTCAGTCAAAGGAATACAATGGGAATCCGAACGTACGTGGGAAGGCAGTTCAGTACGTGAAAATTTGGCTAAGTATGGGAATTCAGACAAGTCTGTGAAATTTGGACAGTACGGTCGGATCCGGACATGTTGGTCGGATTCGAACAACGGACGTCCCGACCGGATTCGTCGCGGTTCGGATAGGGCCCCAGATTCTTCGGGACAGACGGATAGACCTTCGGACAAGGTCCGAGTTTTTCGGACTAAGGGTCGACATTCGGACAGGTCGGGTCGGCCTTCGGACAGGGAGGGTTGATGTCCGAGCGAGTTTGGTCGAGGATTGGCTAAGCCGGTCAAGAGTCGTACGGCCGAATTGTACTGTGGATTGAAGTTGGTTCAATTTAAGTGGGATTAGACAGGATCGAACCAGGGCAAGCTAGGGTTAGGGTTTTGGCCCAAAACTCTATAGATAGATGCTTGGACTCGCCGTCATAACCTAATTTCACGAGAAAAATCTCTAAGGAAAGAAGGAAAAGGTTTCGTGAGCTAAGGAAGGCATTTTCGATCAGATTTGGGCGAGAAATTATTGATCGTGGTTGGTAAAGGCAAGTTCGGTGTAGGATGAACCATCTAGTGACAAGAGGTGTCAGGATAGGCTAAGGCAAAAGTGAGTTTGTGACTATGGGTCAATCTGGGTTCGTTTTCGGGCAATAGGTGGGATTAAGTCTTAGACGGGGTAGGATTGCTTGCTTGTCTGTAAATTCAGACCGATTGATTAATGTTTTCATCCGAGAATGTTACTTTGGCTAATCTGGGTGAATCCGGGTAGCTAAACTGGCAGTTTTGGGCGAAGTCTGTGCATGAATACTAATTTGTCTATGACTTGACTGATTTATTGTTTGATTGCGATTTCTGGTTTGGCCGACTCACTAAGCAATTTTGTTGCTTACCCTATATGCGTGATTGTAGGTGATGATTCACCCAACGTTCGTGAAAATGGCTAAGTTAGGAGGGAGACCAAGGTGGGATGGTGGAAGGATGGAATAAGGCTCGGATTTTTGGGTATAGTTACATGTAATAAGGATTTTTAGCGAACCATTGTTGTACTAGAACCCCTTTGATAGAGTTTATGCATTATTTTGGGCTTATCAAACCGTCACAACTCGAATTTTGACTAAGTATAAAAGTGGAACCATATCTGACTAAGTGTCTGGTCCACCCACGACCAAACTTAAGCTAATCCGGACATAGAAATATCGAGTTAGGGTGCCACAAGTTGGTATCAGAGCATGGTCGGTTCTAGGACAGTCTGTTATTGTATAAATGGGTATGTGAATGAATCCATCCTCCACACGCCAAGGTCTCGCGGTAAGTCTGACATGTGTTTCTGTGGGTGTGAATCAAACTAAGTTAGTATTGGGACTAACTTCGTGAATCTGGTCACTGTAGATGGCTAAGAGTAACCGAATGAGAAGGCAGAAAACTGGGAATAAAGCAACTTCCCGGATTACGGTGGAAAGGTCTGAGGTCCATAGTGTTGAGAATCAGCAAAGTGCTGAAGGAAGTGAGCCAAGGGCATTCTGTTTACAGTAGATTCCCATCGCGAGTGTTGGTAGAGAGAATCCAGTTGGGACGAATGATGTGTTTGCCTTGTTGACCCAACTGTTGGAAAGGCTGCCTGCTGTAGTGCCCGCAGCAGCTGTACCACCATGGGTGAATCCGGTACTGTTGGAGAATGTGGTCGAGGAGGCCCGAGTTGTGGTTACTCCATCGTACGTTCTGATGATGGATCATATGTAGAAGTTGGGAACTAAGTTTTTCTCTGGTGGTGCCAAGTCGATTGAGGCAGATGAGTGGAGGAATCGGCTTGACAGAAACTTTAACTCTATCTGTTGCCCAGAAGAGATTAAACGTGACATTGTGGTCCACTACCTGGAAGGGGATGCACATAACTGGTGGCAAGGAGTGTCGGGTCGAATGGCTAACCCAAACTGCAAGTGCGAAACCTTCCGTAAGGAATATCAGGCTAAGTACTTCCCGCATGAAGTGTTTGATCGACTAGAGGGAGCCTTTTTGGCTAGAGTATGAGAATGAGTTTAACAACCTCATGCGGTACGCGGTTCGTGAGTTGGACGATGAAAAAACCCAAGTGCGTTGCTTCATGTGTGGCCTGCGACATGAACTTAACTTGTTTGCCAAGTTCGGAACTATAATTCGGTTACCGAGTTAGTGGAAAAGGTTGCCCAGTTGGAGAGTGGGTTGGAAGAAGCCAAGTTGATGTGGGAAAGGAAGCAAGTCCAGACTGTACCGTAGGTCCAATCTGGCAGAGTAACTGGACCAAAGTATAAGAAAGTGGAAGGGAATGCACCGGTCAAGCCGGTTATTGCCCGAGGTGCATGCACGGTCTACGGGAAGAAACACTCTGGGACGTCTAGGGTTGCTTCTAGTGCGTGTTTTGGAAGTGGTAGTACGGACCACAGGATTCTGGATTAACCGAAAGAGAACTTCAGGGGAAAGGATGTTTGATGCGATGGTGCCATGGTGTGCTACAACTGTGGTGAAGTTGGGCACAGGAAGGTGAATTATCTGAAATCGGTGCAGTCTTCGGGGAAACAGGCAAGTGAAGGACTGCCACCGCCACCGCTCAAGCGGCCAGCGTTGATGCCGAGAGGTTACTCAATGGTTGCGGATCCATCAGACCACAACACTGCACGCCCAATCACCGGTAAGTCCTGTTACTTACCTTAGAATTTTCCTGGTGAACTTGCTTGCTTGTGTTGCGTGAATTAGGGTCCTTAGCGTTCTAGACGAATGTGTAGGAACCTTCAATATGGGTGGTATGGCAACCCATGTACTGTTTGTTTCCGGGCGACATAGTGTTTTGTGCACTTGAGGATGGTTGGTACAGGTAGTTATCAGAAGAAACCCGGAGTAAGTAGTGGGTTAGTCCGTGATGTGGGCGGACAGATAATTGACATTTTAGGGAAGGTTCGGAATGTTCCAGTGCTTATAAAGGGAATAAGTATGCCAGCTGATCTTGTGATCTGCTAAGTGAAGTCTTATAACGTGATCTTGGGTATGGATTGGCTTAGGAAGTATAATACACACTTTGACTGCCATCGCGGTCGGGTAAGGTTTGAGAATGGTGGGGAAAAGCTTGTGTATCGGGGAATCCGACCCACCTCATGAAGTTTGATTATCTCAGCTATCTAGGCAGAATGGATGGTTGAGCAAGGGTGTGAGGCGTACTTGGCGACAATCACTACCATAGATGTTGGAACGGACACAGAACTTCAAGACATTCCGGTGGTAAATGAGTTCGGATGTGTTCGCGAAAGTAATGGGTTTACCACTGTCTCGGTCTGATCCTTTCACGATTGAGTTAGAACCCGGGTCAGCTCCAATCTCTAAGGCACCTTATCGGATGGTGCCGGTTGAGATAGCCGAGTTAAAGAAGCAGCTTAGCGAATTGATGGATAAGGGGTTCATTCGACCGAGTAGTTAACCATGGGGTGCATCGGTGCCATTAGTTAAGAAGAAAGATGACACATTCATGCTGTGCATTGACTACTAAAGGTTGAACAGAGTTACAGTTAAGAATCGGTACCCTCTTCCGCGGATAGATGAGTTGTTGGACCAAGTCCGAGGTGCAACCTGGTTCTCAAAGATTGACTTGGCTTCGGGTTGTCATCAAATCCCAATCGTGGAGCCAGACGTGCAGAAAATGGCCTTCAGGACAAGGTACGGGCACTATGAATTCGTGGTCATACCATTTAGGCTGACTAATGCACCGGCTACCTTCATTAAGCCGATGAACGACGTGTTCAGAGAATTCTTGGACGAATTCGTGATCATCTTCATAGATGATATTCTGGTTTACTCTAAAAGTCAGGATGCGCATCAAGGTCACTTAAGGACGGTTTTGGGAAAGCTTAGGGAACACAAGTTGTTTGGAAAGCTAAGTAAGTGCAACTTTTGGCAAACGAAAATCGGATTCTTAGGTCATGTGGTCTCGGATAAGGGAGTGTCCTTAAATCCAGAAAAATCAAGGCAATTGCGGAATGGCCTAGACCCTTGAACGCAACAAAGATAAGAAGCTTTCTCAGTTTAGCTGGGTATTACCGATGGTTTGTTAAATGCATTGCAAGCATGTCACAACCAATGACTCAGCTTACCGGGAAGGATGTCCCTTTTAAATGGACCGAGGAGTGTGAAAAAAGTTTCTCGAAGCTTAAGAAAATGCTAATGAGTTCTCTAGTTTTGGCTCTACCTGAACCGAATGAGCCTTATGTGGTGTATACGGACGCATCACGAATGGGTTTGGGTTGTGTTTTGATGAAACATGGGAAGGTGATTGCTTATGCATCACGATAGTTAAGGAAACATGAAGTGAATTACCCCACTCATGATCTGGAGTTGGCTGCTGGGGTTTTTGCCTTGAAGATATGGCGATCCTACCTTTATGGTGGGAAGGTCCAAGTATTCACGGACCATAAAAGTTTGAAGTACATCTTTACCTAACCGGAACTAAATCTGAGGCAAAGGTGATGGATGGAATTGATAGCGGACTATGACCTGGACATAGATTACCATCCGGGTAAAGTAAACTTGGTTGCGGATGCTCTGAGTTGAAAAAGGGTAGACGTGGACTCAGAGAAGGAACTGGAATGGCTGGTTAGCATGGTTGGGATGTTGAGTCTATCTGCCTTAACAGTGGAAGAAGAACCTTTGGATTTGGGTGCAGCAGACCAGGCAGATTTGTTGAGTAGAGTACGGGCTGCTCAGGAAAAGGACGAGAATCTGAAAAAGGTTGTAGGGAACGATAAGACCGAGTATCAGACTTCGAATAATGGAACGATTCTGGTCAATGGACGGGTGTGTGTTCCGAATGATCAGGGTTTACGGGAAAAGATCCTTAAGGAAGCACATCAGTCTAAGTTAGCTATCCACCCAGGGTCGACTAAGATGTACCACGATCTAAAAAGGTACTACCATTGGGCAGGAGTGAAAAGTGATGTGGCTAAATGGGTATCTAAATGCACTACTTGCCAACTGGTTAAGGTGGAACACCAAGTTCTGAGTGGACTATTAGAGATTCTACCTATTCCAGAATGGAAATGGAACATGATAACCATGGATTTCATCACAGGATTGCCCATGTGTGACAAGAAGGATGCAATCTGGGTAATAGTGGAATGACTGACCAAATCTGCACACTTCATTGCGGTCAATAGAACAAACAGGGCTGAAAAGTTGGCCGAGATCTATGTAAGGGAAATAGTTCGGTTGCATGGAGCACCGACAAGCATTATATCAGACCGGGATGCTAAGTTCTGTTCAGCGTTTTAGAAAGCGCTTCAGACCAAGTTAGGGATTAAGGTCCATACCAGTACCACCTATCATCGGCAAACAGACGGTCAGTCAGAACGTACCATCCAAACACTTGAGGACTTGCTGCGGGCGAGTGTGTTCGATTGGGGCGATAAGTGGGAGGAGCACTTACCTTTAGCCGAGTTCGCGTATAACAATAGTTATCTCGTAAGTATTGGAATGACTCCGTACGAGGCACTATATGGACGGCCTTGTCGAACCCCACTATGTTGGACCCAAGTGGGGGAGCGGAGCATCTATGGGCAAGATTTCATAGAGGGTACAACTGAAAAGATCAGGATGGTTAAGCTTAACATGAAACATGCCCAAGACAGACAGAAAAGCTATGCGGATAAGCGAAGGAAAGAGCTTGAATTCGAAGTGGGTAACTTAGTGTATCTCAAGACAGTCACATATAAGGGTAAGGAACGGACAATACGGTCAACTAAGTTAACGCCAAGGTACATGGGGCTTATAAAATTCTGGAAAGAGTTGGGAAAGTGGCCTACAAGTTGGAACTACCCGTGGAACTGGAAGCGTTTCACAAAGTTATCCATGTCTCAATGCTAAAAAAGTGCCTAGGCAATGGGGAAAGAGTTGTAGTCGAACCCCCAAGGAACTTAAGGGAAAACCTGGCAGTTGAAGGTACTCCAGTCCGAATCTTAGATAGGAAGGTCACGGCAGACCGAAGGAAAAAGACCAGAATGGTACAGGTTGAATGGGACTGCGATGGGGAAGTTAAAACTACTTGGGAACTGGAAGTCCGAATGATGGAAAACTTTCCTAAGTTATTTGAGAAACAGAAGGCCGGACCGCCTAAGCCTTAGATTCAAGGACGAATCCTCGAAGAGGGGGAGCCTTGTAATGCCCGCTTTCTGCAGACCTTCACGTGACTCCGGAATGGTTCATGGGAAGTTGGGTAGTTAAGTCAGAAAGTTATATAGCCGCTGGGGTTTTAATGTAAAGATGGGCGAGATGAATCGAGAAAGGTTTAGTTTCAATCAAGGAAAGGCAATGGGTATCCGAACATACTTGGGAAGGCAGTTCAGTACGTGAAAATTTAGCTAAGTATGAGAATTCAGACAAATCCGTGAAATTTGAATAGTACGGTCGGATCCGGACATGTTGGTCGGATTCGGACAACGAACGTCCCGACCAGATTGGTCGCGGTTCGGAAAGAGGGCCGCAGATTCTTCGGGACGAACGGATCGATCTTCGGACAAGGTCCGAGTTTTTCGGACCAAGGGTCGACGTTTGGACAGGTTGGGTCGGCCTTCGGATAGGGAGGGTCGATGTCCGAGCGAGTTTGGTCGAGGATTGGTTAGGCCGGTCGAGAGCCGGTACGGCTGAATTGTACCGAGGATTGAAGTTGGTTCAATTTAAGTGGGATTGGACCAGATTGAACTAGGGCGAGCTAGGGTTAGGGTTTCAGCCCAAAACTCTAAAAATTGATGCTTGGACTCGCCGTCATAACCTAATTTCGCGAGAAAAAATTCTAAGGAAAGAAGGAAAGGGTTTCGTGAGCTAAGGAAGGCGTTTTCGATCGGATTTGGGTGAGAAAAGATTGATCGTGGTTGGTAAGGGCAAGTTTGGTGTAGTATGTACCATCTAGCGTCAAGAGGTGTCAGGATAGGCTAAGGCAAAGGTGAGTTCGTGACCGTGGGTCAATCTGGGTTTGTTTTCGGGCAATAGGTGGGATTAAGTCTTAGATGGGTTAGGATTACTTCCTTGTTTGTAAATTCTGACCGATTGATTACTGTTTTCGTCCCAGAATGTTACTTTGGTTGATCTGGGTAGCTAAACTGGCAGTTTTGGGCGAAGTATGTGCATGAATACTGATTTGTCTCTGACTTGACTGATTTATTGTTTGATTGCGATTTCTGGTTTGGCCTGGTGGGACGGGATGACCGACTCACTAAGCAATTTTGTTGCTTACCCAATCTGTGTGATTGTAGGTGATGATTCACCCAATGTTCGTGAAAGTGGCTAAGTTAAGAGCGAGACCAAGGCGGGATGGTGGAAGGATGGAATAAGGCTGAGATTTTTGGGTATAGTTACATGTAATAAGGATTTTTATCGAAGCATTGTTGTACTAGAGCCCCTTTGATTGAGTTTATGCATTATTTTGGGCTTATCAAACTGTCACAACTCGAATTTTGACTAAGTATAAAAGTGGAACCATATCTGACTAATTGTCTGATCCGCCCATGGTCAGATTTAAGCTAATCCAGACATAGAAATATCGAGTTAGGGTGCTACAGTTCTACCATTAGAATCATAAAAAATATTAAACTCATCATGAAATTCTTTAACTTTCAACAAATTATTATTTAATTTTAAGAACCTTACTTGGGGTTCTTATTGTTGGAAATGGTCTTCCATACTTGGTCGAAATATGTTAGAAATAGATAATCATAGAATTTCGTTATAAAATGTTAGTTTTTCAAATATGTGTGCTTTTGTATAAAAATTTTAAATATTGAGACAGAACTAGTATTTATATTGTTCCTTATAAAAACCACTAAGATGATATTTACAAATTATTTACAATTGTATTTTTTTTTTCCCAAAATTTTTCACAAATATATTCATGCATGAATCAAGATAATATTTTTTTTTTAGAAAAGAAAAAGAATATTGGTCGGTCAAAAATTGAAAATATAAAAAAATTACAAATAACTCAAATCATCAGCAGAGGCCATGCGGTTCAAACGTTTACTGGTCCCACGTTTCTTTTTTGACCCGTCAGGATCCGACCCGCCTCCACACACGAACGTGCATTCCACGCCACAGATATTACTGAAACACGAGAAAAGTCCGTTACCTCCTTCTGTGTGACGCCGATTATGCTTCTTCTTCACCGCCGGAGTCTTCTTCCTCGTGCTTTTTCCTCCGCCTGCGTTTGCTGGAACAATCGCGCCACTCCCTACATTACTGCTTTGTTGACTCGATCCAAAATCGTAAAGCGGCGGAAGCTCTGTTCGCCATCGCTCGAGTTTTGTTCGGAGACCTTCGATGTTACTGTCATCATCTAAGCTCCACTCGCTGAGGATTGAACTCTCGGTTTCGTTGGCTAGTGCTCTCTCTTTCGCCATCTTCTGCGCTACTTCTGAAGGAGACGGACCTAACTCGGATTCGGTTAACATCGGTCTTCCTGCTAAATTAGATCTCATTGGAGTTCCAAATTGAAGAGGTGATTTCATCGGTGTAGCCATGTAGTTAGATCTCATGGGAGTTGATCCGACGATGTTGGAACGTAACGGAGACGAGCCGTGGATGTTAGATCTCTTCGGAGTCGATTCGATTGCGGTAGATCGCATCGGACTAGCTGTAACCATGTTAGATCTGATCGGAGTGGAAGAGACGATGTTAGATCTCAACGGCGTTCCATGCCTTGACAAGTAAGGCGAAGCACGGTTGCTCCGGTCGTAATCTCTTTGCGGTCTTGGTTTCTCAATCATCGGTGTTGATCTTCTCGAAGTTTTGCGTGAACGATCGTATGAATGATAAGGTGACTCCCTATGTCTTTCGCTTCTCGGCCGCAAAAAATCGTGATTCTCCATTGACTGCTGATCTACGTAAGCAGGCTCGTATACATCGTATCTTTGACTCGGAATGCTTGGAGATTGGTAAGGAGGCGGTGCATAATTGGTTGATTTCGTTTCATCGGTATCTGTCGTCATCGAATCATGCCCCGACGTCGTAGGTACAGTTTCTGATCCGCTGCTCATCAACGCGCTTACAGGTTTTCTGTTTGCTACACGGTTCCTCTCAGCTCTACTCAGAAGATCAGAAGCGACCATTGAGCTCGTATCACTCCTCGTGCGACGGAGCATAGGTGGCTTCGAGACTACGGATTGGTAATGTTTAGAAGATAGAGATTGAAGATTCTGTGAGCTCCCTTTGATGCTATTAAGATGCAAGTTCTGTAAATGTGGATCTTCTTCCCCAAGCAAATCTCTATAACCAACTGCAGATGAATCCATATTGGTGTATAACGGCATACTTCGCATTGATCCATCAAGAATTCCCACACCAATGTTCAAAATCCCTTGAGGACGACCAGATGGTCGACGAACTTGAAGAGCTACAAATCGCATTCCAGGAGGCGGCGTACGACGATATTCATCGTTACTTCGGTAGCCAGGTCGACGATTTGGAGGGATTAGGTTACTAATGAGGACACGGATTGTGCCAACGTGAACATCACGGAACCAATGCAATGCATAGATTTCAACCACAACCGCAGAAGTATCGGCGTAGAGGAAATCCTCGCTGACTCGAAAGACGAACTTGTCGTTCCAAGTTGGGTTTGCACCACCTGTGTAATCTACGCGGGTGGTGAGTTTACGTTCGGAGTGAACCCAAGCCACTGCGTAGGTCTTCATTTTACGTGAGACAGGGGCTAGGTCTTGAGCAGAGATTATGTTTAGCTCTAGCAATTGGAAAGAAGGAAATATCGACATCGTTGTTGTTGATCAGAATCATATGTGAATCATTCAAAATCAGTCACATTTGATGAAACAATCTGCTAAAATCTGTAGGAATTTTGAAAACGAGCAAATCGAATTTTTGATTAACCCCCTCAAGAATTGATGATTCTCCATTCATTAGAATGTTATTTACGTTTGGTGGCAAATCTCCGAATGATATGGATAAGGTATTGGCCATTGCTTCTTTTTCTTCCAACCTCTGAATGTCAACATTAGGTTCCATTTTTGGGTTGTGTTTTGAAGAAATTGTGAAAAGAGAAAAGTGTAAATTATTGGGTCAATGGGTCATGTGATATTTTTTGTTAGCAGAATTTCCTATTTTTTGTAATGTGATATGTCTGGTTAAAGTCGAGTTTAAGTTCTCAGTGATTTGTTCTGTCTTTTTGTTTATGTCTGCATACAGGAGTATTAATTTTTCTACTTCATAAAAGTGTTACCAAAATGGACCACACTAGGCCCATCTCATAACATGCAATTTTTTTTTTTGATAACATGCAATTAAATGCGAAAACAATTACTACTGGATTCATTAAAACTTGTGCAGAGAGTATCGTTGTTTGATCCCAAAAGGCAAATTGAGAATCAATTCTCGTTATTCCCCAAAAACACTAAAGGCCTCACACTTCTCCATGAAACTTCATGAGCAGTCCAATACTTACAAGTTAACAAAATTTGCATCATGAGAGTCGAGACCGCATATGATAAAACGAAGACAACTACATGTTCAGAAATACATAATCTGTGAAGTTGACCTTAAACATTTCTAAATATTTCAAACACACGATTTAGCCTCTCAAAATAAGTTAAAATGTCCAAAATCAGATTCCTATAGATAATGTTTAGGAAAAGAATAATTTAACAATGAAAATTGCCTCAATAATACAAAACATGGTGGAATCCTACTCAGTTTCAAAGTTACAAAAAAATCAACATATAGTATAAAATTTGAAGATATAATATTTATTATTTGTTATAAACTTAAAAAAGAGAAAGAAGATAATAATAGAGAGAGTGTTCTGATTATTATTCAGTGAAGGTGTGTCGA
>OVAX01003537.1:0-18872 GCA_900406405.1 Lepidium africanum | reverse complement strand
ATCTCAATGTTTTGTTCTCTACAATCTGCAATGTGTTCTTGAGAAAATAAAGAGAAAACTACAGTCTATATCCTAAAAACCTTAGATAATGATATCCCTCTTTGTTTGTATCCCTAACCATGTATTTATACCCCTTGATATTAGGGTTTCAGATTACTTATATTAAACCACTAAACCGGGAAAAACCGGTTTTAATTATCATAATTAAAAATCACAAAGTTGGTTGGTTCACGTAGCCGCGGCTCGAATGGATCGCGGCCTAGTCGAGAGTCTTGGTGGCCGCGGCTGGAATGGATCGCAGCCTGGTCGAGAGGTGCCCTGTGGCCGAAGTCCGCGATCGGGACGGGTCGCGAGACTGCTCACAGCCTTAGCGCAGATGGTGGGTTCATGACCCGCGACTAATGCAGGTCGCGGGTCCGAACGAGAGCGTAAGTACGGGTGCTGTCGGATGGACGAACAGATGGGTGTTATGGTCGGGAGTGTACGTCTGGATGGTGCTTATGGATGGAGATTCCTACCCATGGCCAATGCGGTTCGCGGGTCAGGTCTAGAGTATCGTCCTGCAGTATGCGGATGGACAAACAGATGGTACCACGAACGGATGCACGTACCTACGGCCAATGCAGGTCGCTGGACGGGTCGCGGCGGCGGCTATCAACACATCTTCAACTCTTATTTCTTCGGGCCTTCTCTCCTCTAAGCATAGTCCCAACCTCCAAGCATCCAACTTCTTCATTTTAACTCTAATCTCCATCTTGTGATGTCCCAATCACCTAAAAATACCAAAAAAAACAAGAAAAAGTGCAAATGTCAAGCCTAATGACACTAATGCATGAAAATAACTCTATGTGAACCTAAAGTGACATGATATGCAATCAATTGACTAGAAAATGATGCTAATATGAGATGAAAACTAAGCTAAATACTAGACACATCAGACTTCCATTTACTCTAACTTAGATTACCTATTTTGGCGAACCCCCAAGACTAATGGGTATAATTCTTATCCATGGATTTTCTGGTTTATATGGAAAGCTCGAAATGAGAAGTCTTTTACACATAAGAATCAAGATCCCTATAACCTAATTTATTAAGCAAAAGCACAGATAGGCGATTGGGCAGCAGCCCAACAAGAGATTTCCTCGAAAGACGTTAGTGTCCACATGACACTCCACGCACAAGGAGTTTTTAGTAGATTGTTCAGAGTTGGTGAAGATGGTGGAGGACCTGTCAGCCTGGCCTGCATTCCTACCTATCTCACCGATTACTCTCGCCTCAGAAGCTGCTTTGAGGTGGTCTCCTTAACTCTCTTCCCGCGTGGTCTGAACTACAAGGTAGATTCTCTTGCTCGTCGAGCTCAAAGGCTCTCTCAGTGTTTAGCTATGGTGAACAATTTTCCAGCCTCTTGGAAACATTTCTAATTTGTTTCTTTCTTTTCTTTATAGTTAAGTTGACAACAACAAAACATATTAGATTTTATAATATTCTTACCAGGTTTAAGAATTTGAAATCCTTTTATTAACATAAGATGCCTAAATTATTAACCACTCAAAATTATACACGGTAACACTTATTTCTTTTCTATGTAAAAGCATTGTTTACTACTTTGAATCATATGGCTGCCTGTTCATTGTCCAAACAACTCGATTTTTTCTCTTTTTATACGTACAATAGAACCGCTTTAAATTAATACTTGATTCATTAATAACTTTTATAAATTATTACTCCCTCCGTTTCATAATAAGTGTCGTTCTACCATTTTTCACACAAATTAAGGAAACATATTAAAATTTTATTATACTCCTGAAAACTAGTTGACTCTTGACATTATTTTTCTTTTATTGGTTAATAATGAGAATAAACTAGACAATTTATGATAAAAGTTACATCATAAAACGAAAAAATAATCCTAGAATGACACTTATTGTGAAATGGAGGGAGTATAATTTTTTATCACAAATTGAGTTTTTGGTTCAAATAGTATATCTATAAATTATTATCTTATATAATAAAAACGTAGTATTAATTTAAATACCGTGTTATATTACAATTTTGGCTTATGAAGTATTGTAACAAATTTGTTACTCGGAAAACATTATAATAAAATAAAGGGTATTTTTCAAAAATGCCCTCTACTTATATATTATTTCAAAACTACCCCTACACATCTTCTTACTTTCACCCTACCCCTTTAGCTAAACCAGAAACCAGAAAATACAAGAGAGTTTGTGTAATTGGTCGATTGATTGTTTTCTAAGCTTTATCTCAGATACATAATCGTGACTTACACTACAAGAAAACATGTCATTTGAGACTACACAATCAGTTTCAAATCAGTCTCACTTTCGAATACTGGGACTAATTTGCGACTGATCTGGGACTAAATAAATCAGTATCAAATTGCGACTAAATTTGTAATTGCAAAATTAGTCTCAATTTGAGACTAATCTGAGACTTCACAATCAGTTTCGAAAATTAGTCGCAAATTAGTCTAAAAAATTAGTCTCATACCAGTCACAAAAATCAGTCGCAGATCAGTCAAAAAAATCAGTCGCAGATCAGTCCAAAATCAGCCGCAGATCAGTCACAAAAATCAGTCTCAGATCAGTCACTAAAATCAGTCTCAGATCAGTCACAAAAATCAGTAAATTAGTTGGTATGTCCGGGTGCTGAAGAATCATGATCAAAATAACGACTTTATCGAACGTGTGTAATAGCCAGATTATATATGAGTTGTGTTTATTCAATAATAGATTGTATATGAGTTGTCTATCGAATTCTCCATGTCTCCCATTTGGAGGTAGTCTACTCTATTTATAGATGAATAGAAGATGTCTAGTCCTAAATTACAATTTAATATTTACTTTTCCTATTAGGAAGATTAACATTATCTCTAAAAGATATTCCTAGATTCTTGGAAATACTCCATATTTGAGATATGGAAAATTTCTTATCTTCTTGACTTGTCTTGACAAGTAGACTTTGGTCCGAGATAAGCTATAGGCTGAGGACCGATATGAGTTTTGGACCTAAAGATATATATAAACAAATGGGCCTCTTATTGGTGCAGCCCGAATGTCTCATTAAAAAGCTTAGTGGGAAAACCCATTAGGGACAAAACCTAGCAAGGGAAAAAGAGTGCATTCAGACTACACGCCCATATGCTAGTCTTCTTGAGTACTCCATTGAAGGCATGTTGAAAAGCTTCATTCTTGATTTAGTTACGGGAGCAGCCGAGTTGGATTTATATCGTAGGGTGTTACCCACCTCCAACAATTGTCCTCCCCCCCAATTCGGAAAAGGAAGATGCATTTGAGTTCGGCGAATTTCGAGTAAACAGTCTGGTTCGACGTAAATCCAAAGAGGCGCAAGGTGTATGGACATGTCTGTGGTGGAGATCGATTTTTTGAAATGCGAGAACTGGGTCACAGCTTCACTGCGAGAGTTAGATCTTGGCTTAAGAGATGCAAGAACTAGGTCTTGGCTTTAACTGCAAAAATGAGGTTTCGATTAGGTGTTAGGGATAGACCCCGCTGTGTTGGCCCTTAGTGAGAATTAATCTCGTAGGCTCTTTTATATCTTAAGCCGAGATTTTAAGACTCGACTTAAGATTAGTTTGAGAATTAAATCTCAGAATAATTTGTGAGAATTATATCTTGGTTTTCTGCACGAAAACTATGTTTTGTCTTTGCGAGAAATAATCCCAACTTTCTGTACGAAACTATGTTTCATCTTTTGCGAGAATTAGATATCGGCTTAATTGTGAGAACTTGGTCTCGGCATATTTGCAAGAATTTGGTCTCGGCATAGTTGCGAGAACTTGGTCTTGGCATAATTGTGAGAACTTGGTCTCGGTATTATTGCGAGAACTTGGTCTCGGCATAATTGCGAGAACTTGGTCTTGGCATAATTGCGAGAACTTGGTTTCAACATAGTTTCGAGAACTTGGTCTCAGTATAATTGCGAGAACTTGGTCTTGGCATAATTGCGAGAACCTGGTCTCGGTATAGTTGCGAGAACTTGGTCTCGGCATAATTATGAGAACTTGGTCTCGGTATAGTTGCGAGAACTTGGTCTCGGTTTTGAGTGTGAGAATTGAATCTCGTAAAAAGTTTTACGAGGTTATGCTCGGCAAGATTTTAAGACTCTTCTTAAGGATGGGATTAGATTTCGTATTTGCGAGAACTTGGTCTCGGCTCAATTGTGAGAATTAGATCTCGTATTTGCGAGAACTTGGTCTCGGCTTAGGGGGTTTGAGACTTGGCTCTATTATTTGCGAGATTTCCATCTTGGCAAGGTTTTATGACTTGGCTTAGATCGAGCGAGACTTTAGACTCGGCAAGATTTTATGACTCGGCCTTAAATCGTGCGAGGTTTAAAGACTCGACTATAGTGAGCGGGATTTTTAGACCTGGCGAGATTTTAAAACTTGGCTTAAAAGGTACGAGAATTGACTTGACTCGGTGAGATTTAGACTCGGCTTTGAATCGTGCGGGATTTTAAGACCCTGTGAGATTTTAAGACTCGGTTTAGAGAGTAGGGTCTCGCCCATTGTCAAAATTTGAAGACTCGGAATAAATTTTGCTAGCAACCCCGCAAACTCGAATTTTTAGAGAGTAGGGTCTCAGCCATTGTGTGAGACTTTAAGACTCGATGAAAGTTTTGCGAGGATTCAAACTCGGCGAGATTTTAAGACTCGGCTTTTTGAGAGTAGGGGTCTAGATCATGAAACTTATCTAATGCAACATCGAGACTTCAACGCTTAGCAATCAGGTTCAAATTTTAAAGCTAGCCACTCAATATTTAAACCAATATGATATAGAATAATATTTAGACAAGTGAATTCATGGAAAATCCGATATCAAATAGGCATGATGGCAATTAAAAATTTGATCACTAAACATGATTTGAGAATTTTATAACATGAATCGATAAAAGAGTAAAGAGATACTTATCTTGAATAATAATGAACTCCTTATGTGTGACTAATTCTTTTTGTCATCCTTTTGCGTAAAGAATTCTTTTCGTTGCCCCTCCTTTTAGTGCCAATTGTTCAAACCGGATTTAGCACAATATGGTGTTAAGGAGACAAAAAGAATAGAGTAAAGAGTTGTGTTTATTCAATAATAGATTGTATATGAGTTGTGTATCGAATTCCCTATGTCTCTCCTTTGGAAGTAGTCTCCTCTATTTATAGATGAATAGAGAAGGTCTAGTCCTAGATTACAATGTAATATTTCTTTTTCCTAATAGGAAGATTAACATTATCTCTAAAAAATATTCCTAGATTTTTAGAAATACTAAATATTTGAGATATGGAAAATTTCTTATCTTCTTGACTTGTCTTGACAAGTAGACTTTGGGCCGAGGTCCGAGATAAGATATGAGCCGAGGACCGAGATGTGTTTTGGACCTAAAGATATATATTAACAAATGGGCCTCTTGTTGGTGCAGCCCGAATGTCTCATTAAAAACCTTAGTGGGAAAACCCATGTGGGATAAAACCCACTAAGGGAAAAAGAGTGCATTCACACTACACATCCATATGTTAGTCTTCTTGAGTACTCCATTGAAGGCATGTTGAAAAGCTTCATTCTTGATTGAGTCACGGGAGCAGCCGAGTTGGATTTTTGTCGGGGAGTGAAACCCACCTCCAACAATTCTTACCGCAAATTACACGAAAAACTGATCCCGCATATCTGGACGAATATTGGTTCAACTCATATATATGTCATCATACCCGCATCTGATTTTGTTCGAGATATGTCTCGAAATATGACTCTTTAGGTCTCGATCAAATCTGTAAAATTTCATTAAAAAAAGTAGCCATAGTTTTTAAAATTCATAAAATTTCAAAATAATTTATTAAAATTCATTAAAATTTATACTAATTCATTAAAATTCCTAAAAATTCATAGAAAGCTTTTAAAAATTTACTAAAAATCTAATTTTTTTTTTAAAACTCATAATAATTCATTAAAATTTACAAAAAAATTAATTATCCATAAAAATTTACAAAAATTCATAACAACATAAAAAAAACATACTAATTCATAAACATTCATATGAATTCATAATAAATCGATTCTAAGTTCAATAAAATTCATATAAATTCAATAAAATTCATATATATCCATTAAAATTCTATATCTACCAATTATCAATTCCATCAACCTAATCTACCACATAATTCAACCAAATCTATACTAATTCAACTTAAAATAGACAAAAAATCGAGAAAAAAAAATCCTTATCATATTGTTAAGAAATAGATCCAACTTAGGAATATTAGTTAGGTCAGAGCTACTGGAACTACCGACGTGAAATCAAACCACCGGTAGTCTCGCCGCCGGATTGTGTCATGACTTCATTAGATTTTATCGAATATATGAGAATGCGAAATCAGTCTCAAATCAGTCCCGATCTTTTTTCGGAAATAAAACCTCGGGTAATTGCTCTAAGGCAATATGATTTTATAGACTTATTGTTTATGAATACAAGTGATATATATAGTTTAAAAAATTTGTAGATTTTAAAACACAATATAATATTTGGCAGAAATGAAAGTGAAACCAAATGTAGTATGTGTTAAGGAGTTTGTTTACGTATACATCAATGTGTTTTCAAATAATTCTAAAACGTCATATATAATATTTCCCAATTGGAAAATATGGTGTAGAAACATCATGTATCTATGTAAATTGAAGATTCGGAACTAATTTTTTTGGTTACGTTCTAAAAACACGATACATAAAACAATCAGTCACAAATCAATTGTGGCTGATTTGAGACTGATTAGGCCATCAGTCTCACATCAGTCGCAATAATCTGTGACTGATCTGGAAATTAGACAATCAGTCTCAAACAAGTCGCAGATTTAATAAAAAATCGAAATAGAATCGCGGACCCTGGGACTCAAACCTTGGGCAGCGTGAGAAGATGATGTTTTTTTTTCTTAGTCCAACAGCCACCGGGCGATGAGACTCGTTAAATCTATACGGCCATTAATATATATAGGATCAGTGATTATGTTCGGGTTTTCAAAAATTTCCCGGAATGCAACGGTTAAGCATAATTGCTCTAAGGAAACATGATTTCATGGATATAATGTTTATGAATACAATGATATATATAGTTTAAAAATTTATAGATTTTAAAAGACAATACAATATTTGGCGGAAATGAAAGTGAAACCATTAGTTAGTTTACACATATATCAATGTGTTTTCAAATAATTCTAAAATGTCATATATAATATTTCCTAATTTGAAAATATGATACAAAAACATCATGTACCTATTTAAATTGAAGTTTCGAAACTAATTTGTTCGATTACGTTGTAAAAACCGATGTATAGAACAATCAGTCACAAATCAATTTTGACTGACTTGAGACTGATTAGGCATCCTATCTCAAATCAATCGCAATAATCTGTGACTAATCTGTACTGATCCGGAAATTAGGCAATCAATCTCAAATTTGTCGCAATAATTTGTGACTGATTTCTGACTGATGCGTCCATCGCAGATCAGTCTCAAATTAGTCGCAAATTTGCTATTGATATGTGACTAATTGACTCAGTCGCAAATCAGCCGTTATGCAGTCACACATTTGCGACTGAATAGAGACTGAATTTGTTAGAAAGATGCAACTGATTTAACACTGATCTTTCACAGTCGCACTTCAGTCATAAATCAGTATCAAAACAGTCTCACAATTAGCGACTGAATATTCAGTCTCACTTTTCAGTTGCAAAATGTGTGATTTCTTATAGTGTTACATCTCTTAAACTGGGAATATCCAAACTAAGATGAGATTCAACCAGACATTGAACCACAATTATTAAAATTATAACTAACGCTTAAGTAAGATGAGAGAAAGAGTATTTATCTATATTAGAGATCGTTTATCGAATCCAATTTCTAAGCTTGGTTTATAAGTTTCTTTTACGATCTCTTACAATATTTCAATTGTCATCAAACCTATCTTGTAATCATCGACGAAGACAATAAAACCAGTTCAGAATTAGGAGTAAGCATGAGATTTAGGGTTTGAAATCTCCATCTCCCTTGAATTGCTGTTATTTATGTCTAGGTTTTGAGAATTTAGGAAAAAGAGAGGTGACAACACCATCAGTTTATACTACGATTTCATAAAGTAGTGGACCGATTTTAACTTGATTAATTGTAAATTTGATCTGTGGGAGCAGGAATTGCAGGTTGGTGCTTAATTTTGTGTGAAGAAGATTAGGTGGTTTTCATGCTATGAATCAGCCTGTTTCAGTAGTACATTATGAAGCTTATTTGTAATGAAAAGAGATAGAAGCAAGCACGAGAAAATTTGGAGGCATTTCTTCTGGATAAATATTGTTGTTGTCTGGTTTGCTATATGCTTTCCTTGTCTTGTTAGTTTGACAAATTAGGTGGCGGCAAAGGTATCAACCTGCAAGTCCTCTCTGTTCTCTACTATTAAAGCACAGTCATTTGGCCACATTAGTCATTACTTTTTGAGTTGAAATTGTCTTTAGTTAATTGAGAAATTGGTAAAATTATAAAATTATAAAATATGAGTATGCTTCTATTTTTATATGATTTAGTGCGGGAATCAGATGTATAATGCAATTTGATACTTGGGAGTCGTTGCATTTCTTGCTACATTTTCTGTGCTTTGCCATTTCATAAGGTAGCTTTGGTTGTTGATTCTCTGATAGTATCTACTAGTGGGCATCTTCTGGCTGATTCTTTTATTCCTAATCCATTTTTCAGTAAAGCTTAAGGTAAGAATATAGTCATTCTTTACTAAGCAAACTATAATTATAAATGCCGATGTGCTGAAACTTGGCTTTGTTATATGCTTCATGTATCGAGAAAGAATTATAATCTTCTTTCTCCTTCAGGGGCTACTAGACTTCCAGATTTCCATTACTGCATTGGAAGTGGTGGAGAGAAACTGCTTCCTGAATCTTACAAGCAGAAAGGTAATGAACTCTCTGCACATCACCAATATCATCAATGACTACTCTATGTAGTCCCACTGATCGATGATAACTCCATCATCCCACATAATTTCTCAAGTATTACAACACTCTCTATACTGATCATGCTACTGGTACTAAATTCGATTTTGATTGTTCTTTGTATTTACAGGGATTGAGTTAAAACTAAGCACATAAATAGTGAAAGCTGATCTAGCTGCGAAGAGTCTTTTCATGCAGCTGGGGATGTCTTCATGTATCAGACCCTCATAATTGCAACTGGTTCTACTGTAAAAATCGATATCTTGACATATCTCACATCAACAAGCTTCTTATTCATGTTTTTATGATAAGAAGACTATAACTCGTTGCCTTCTTTTGCAGGTTCTCAGATTGACTGACTTTAGAGGTCACTGGTGTTTGTGAGCGATCCCACGCTAAAGGGGGAACTGTTTATGGTCTGAAAGATAGAATTCAGTTGGTTGTTTAGATATTTGACAGTCTAACCTATATGGGATGTGTCTGCTTTTTTTTTCAGTTTTTCAATTTGACAATATCTAAAGTGCCATTAGCGTAGATTATAAAAGTTCGTCTCTATAATTGTATACGGCTCATTAACACAATATTCGTTTTGTTGATATTGTTAAATTATATATGGTTTACTAAAAAAACTTATAGAACTTTATGATTTTAGACCCAAAAAAAACAACCATATAATTTATAAGTTAGGTTTATAAAAAGGGTGAATTTACTAATATGGTATGTGAAATATGTGGTATTGCTTAAATGGTGTGTAATTTATGTTAATTAGTAGAATGGTGTGTGAAATTTTTTTAAATACCATATTACCTTTCTGTAGTTTGGAAAAAAAAAATATATTTACGAAAATGTCATTAATGAAAATTGCAACATAAACAGATCGTGTGTTACAAAGTCTACCAAACTAAATGAGCATAAGCACAATAGACTATGAAATGGACATAAACCCTACATAGTAGACTTATAATTAGCAATTTACGGAAGATTTTTGTAAGCGTAGTAGACCTTAATCTGTAATGTGATAGACTTACATATCCTTCATGGTAGACTTAGGTGTAGAAAACGAACCCTGCATGGTAGACGTAAAAGTAGCGATTTTAGCGGTATTTTGAAAGAATAGTAGACGTTGTGTTGATATTTGGTAGACCTAGAGGGCCTACATGGTAGACATAAGAAATGGTAGGAAATCCTTTGTGGTAGACCTTAAAGTAACAATTAGATGATGCGATTTTTAAGCGTAATAGACTTTCCTTACAAGGGTAGTAGACTTTGTCGACCTTAAAGGTAGACTTAGGGTAGGCAAAGATTTCTTCTTGGTAGACGTAAAATTGACGATTTGATGAAGAAATTTCTAAGCATGATAGACTTTAATTGCATGTGTGATAGACTTTTAAGATCTTCATGGTATACTTAGTTATAGGAACACTGTTAATGGTAGACTTAAAAGTATCAAGTTGAGGAAGAAAATTGTATGCATAGTAGACTTTTATTGCAAGTGTAGTAGACTTTGTGGACCTTCATGGTAGACTTTGGCAATGTAAACGACCCCTACATGGTAGACTTAAAAGTAACGATTTGAGGAAGAAATTTCTATGCATGGTAGACTTTAACTGCAAGTATGATAGACTTTAAAGACCTTCATGGTAGACTTTAGAATAGGAAACAAACCGTGCATGATAGACTTTAAAGGATCGAGTTGAGGAAGAAAATTCTAAGTGTAGTAGACTTTTGCTGCATGTGTAGTAGACTTTATGGACCTTCATGGTAGACTTTGGCCATGTAAACAAACCTTGCATGGTAGACTTCAAAAGTAACGATTTGAGGAAGAAAATTGTAAGCATAGTAGACTTTAACTGCATGTGTGATAGACTTTGAAGACCTTGATGGTAGACTTGGGTACTGGAAAAAAACTGTACATGGTAGACTATAAAGTATCGAGTTGAGGCAGAAAATTGTAAGCGTGGTAGACTTTTGTTGGAAGTGTAGTAGACTATGTGGACCTTTATGGTAGACTTAGGTAATGTAAATGAACCCTGCATAGTAGACTTAAAAGTAACGATTTGAGGAAGAAATTTCTAAGCATGGTAGACTTTAACTGCAAGTGTGATAGACTATGAAGCCCTTCATGGTAGACTTGATTATAGGAAACAAACCGTTCATGGTAGACATAAAAGTATCGGGTAGAGGTTGACTATAGTTGCTTGTATGCGTGGTAGACTATAGTTGCATGTGTAGTAGACTTTGATGATCTTCATAGTAGACTTAAAAGTATCGAGTAGAGGTTAAAAATTGTTCGCGTAGTAGACTTTTGTTGCAGGTGTAGTAGACTTTGAAGACATTACTAGTAGACTTAAGTTACGTAAACGAGACCTACGTGGTAGACATTAATAAACAAACCATGCATGGTAGACTTAACAGTTGCAATTTGAGGAAGAAATTTCTAAGCATAATAGACTTTCACTGCAAGTGTGATAGACTTTGAAGACCATCATGGTAGACTTAGGTATATGGAACAAACTCTTCATGGCAGACTTAAAAGTATCGAGTTGAGGAAGAAAATTGTAAGCGTAGTAGACTTTCACTGCAAGTGTAGTACACTTTGAGACCTTCATGGTAAACTTAGGTATAGGGAACAAACCCTTCATGGTAAACTTAAAAGTATCAAATTGAGGAAGAAAATTGTAAGCGTAGTAAACTTTCTCTGCAAGTGTAGTAGACTTAGAAGACCTTCATAGTAGACTTAGGTAATGTAAACGAACCCTGCATAGTAGACTAAAAAGTATCGAGTTGAGGAGGAAATATTTATGCGTAGTAGACTATCAGTTGATGTGTGGTATACTTTGAAGTCTTTAATGGTAGACTTAGTTATAGGGAACAAACGCTTCATGGAAGACTTTCATTGCAAGTGTAGTAGACTTTGAAGACCTTTATGGTAGACTTAGGTAATGTAAACAAACCCTTCATGGTAGAGTTAAAAGTATCGATTTGAGTAAGAAAACTCTAAGCATAGTAGACTTTCACTGCGAGTGTGGTAGACTTTAAAGACTTTCATGGTAAACTTAGGTATATGGAACGAACCCTTCATGGTAAACTAAAAAGTATCGAGTTGAGGAAGAAAACTCTAAGCGTAGTAGACTTTCACAGCATGTGTGGTAGACTTTGTAGACCTTCATGGTAGACTTAGGTATAAGGAACAAACCTTTCATGGTAGACTTAAAATATCAAGTAAAGGAAGATTTGTTGGCATAGTAGACTTTCACTGCAAGTGTAGTAAACTTTGAAGACCTTCATGGTTGACTTAGGTAATGTAAACGAACCCTGCATGGTAGACTTAAAAGTAATGATTTGAGGAAGAAATTTCTAAGCATAGTAGACTTTCACTACAAGTGTGATAGACTTTGAAGATCTTCATGGTAGACTTAGGTATAAGGAACAAACCCTTCATGGTAGACTTAAAATATCGAGTTGAGGAAGAAAATTGTAAGCATAGTAGACTTTCACTGCAAGTGTAGTAGATTTTGAAGACCTTCATGGTAGAATTAGGTAATGTAAAGGAACCCTGCATGGTAGACTTAAAAGTAACGATTTGAGGAATAAATTTCTAAGCATAGTAGACTTTCACTACAAGTGTGATAGACTTTGAAAACCTTTATAGTAGACTTAGGTATAAAGAACAAACCCTTCATGATAGACTTTAAAGTATCAAGTTGAGGAAGAAAATTTTAAGCATAGTAAACTTTCATTGCAAGTGTAGTAGACTTTGAAAACCTTTATGGTAGACTTAGATAATGTAAACAAATCATTCATGATAGACTTAAAATATCAATTTGAGTAAGAAAATGCTTTCAAAGAGAAATTTCTACATCTCCGACTTTATCATGCAAAGTAAGACGATTAGTTATAATCTAATTAAATTAGAGTAGAATTCCGGTAAGATGTGCCATCCACACTGCCTATACATAATTTTTGATACCCATTTAATTAAAAGTAGTTAAATAAATAGAATGTAATAGTGGACAACAATAACTTTAGTGTAGAAATAAGAGATCCATAATATACAGCCACAAACACCGACCAATCCAATCCAGCTTTTATTTATTTGTTTGAGTTTTATTAATTTCATATAAAAAGAAATTAAAAACGCAGAAGAACATATTTACAATATGGTAAAAACGATCAGACTGAAATAACTGGTGAGAGAACAGAGGTAAAAGAATCCACTTAGCATTCACATCCTGTTGACCTCTGTGGTTGGCTGGTTCCGACATCAATTGTGTCTGGTAAGTACCTAAAAGATCAAACACAAACAAGTTTCATACAGAATCTCGACCTGAAAACAAAAGAAAGAAGTAGCAAAGCTTATGATTGTGATTGCATGTTTTAACTTACATTTGCACCACGATAAAACGCTACACCAAGACTCTGAAACCTTTCCTAACCAGCTGTGTCCCAGATCTGTAGAAATAAGCAAGCCCTTAGGTCTCACGGTCAAGCAAACCGGGTAATACATATAGCACTTGGGATCAATTATTAATCTAGGACAAACACTATCACCTCTATTTGTGTTTTCCTAAGAATGATTCTGCTAAAGCAAATCTCCTTATGTATCAAATTAGAAACCAGTATTAACCATTTCAATATTGGAATGATGCACAACACTCCCAAGCAACTAAATTTTCCATCGGTATAAGATGAAACAATAGAGATCTTAATCGCTTTACAAGTTAAGCAAACGTAGATTCATCTCTTCCATTGCAACAACTACAGAGCAATGCACAAGGAAAGCAAAGCAAACGTAGGAAAGACGATCTCTGTGGTGACTTTGATTCTTGCTAGTTTCATTTTCTGGATCATGTACACATGTGCTGTCACGAGATTTCACACCACCTGTAGCTGATTGACATCTCAAGTGCACTTTAAATGACAGTAAGTGGATCAAAATTAAAAAGAAGAAATGGCAAATCCACATATGCGAGATCGAATTTTCAACCAAACTCCTAAAGTTGGCTCGGAGTCAAGAAGAATATAGAGCTAACTTATCCATTTTCTGGGAATCAATTAGTGAAGCTTCTAATCTCTTGAATGGGACCAGATCAAGATTCAACTACAAATCAGGTGGATCCAATTTCCCTGAAATTAGCTATAAGTAACAAGGTATACTAGACCAGTAAGATCCAAACCCTAAAGCCAAGAACACAGCAACAGCTACCACCTAACCCAGAAAAAGTGACAACAAAATGCAAAATTTCAACTCAAAATCGAAAACCTTTGAAGATTTCTCAGTTAGAACAATGATCAAAAAGAAAGAAAACCTGAAGAGGCAAGGGATCCTAAGGATTGTACATACTCTCTATTTTTGTAAACCCAGTGCTTATAAGCTTCCATGGAGCTTGAGGAAGAGAACGAAACAGAGGAGAGGAGAAGATAAGAGAAGACACAGCGTGTGGAGAGACACGGAGAGGAGAAGACACGGAAAGGAGAAGAAACGGAGAAGAGAGGAGAAACACGAGAAGAGAGAGAGAGGAGAAAAGAGCAGAAGAGACAACAGAAGAGAAACCTAATTCATTTTTTTTTTTGTAATAAAATGAAAATCATTAGGTGTTTATGACTTTTCTACTTTTTGTTCAAACATCACACATAACACATACCATTTAACTAATATCAATATTTTCACACACCATTTAAATAATTATCTCTTTATAAAATCTTATAAAAAAACCTATATAACTAAACCTATATAACTTTCAGTTACACATGTTATGTTTAGAATTTTGAGTTTTTATAGATTTTTATTGTTTTATAAACAAACTTATAAAACAATTAAAAATTTTAAAAAGTCACTTAATAAAAACATTATAAAATCAAATGAGCCCTAAAAATGTTTTACAAGATATAAAACCAAGTGAAATTTAAATTTAATTTCTTTTAATTTAAAAATAAATTTCATATTAAACCCTTCAATGTTAAATATTTTCTTTCATTTATTATATTTGTTTGGTTTTATAAAATTTTATAACGTTTCTTATAAACATTTATAAAAAAAAAACAAGTTGGAAAAAATTCATAAAATTAAAACTTACACCCTCTTAACGGAGAGAACTCAAGTAAAATTTAAATTTAATTTCTATAAAACTAAAGATAAATCTCATATTAAACCCTTAAATATTTAATGTTTTCTTTAATTTAATATTTTTGTTTGGTTTTATAAAGCTTTATAATATTTCTTATAAATCTTTATAAACATATAAGTTAGACGAATTTCTCAAATTTGATTTTAATCTGTCAAATTCAGATAATTTATGCCTGATATTTTTCGTACCATTACTTAGATTTGGAGTTACGAATCTTTTCCTCATCTCTTAAGCACCAATTAGGGAGGATAACAAGTAGTCAAATATTCGGAGCTTGAAACAATTGAAAACAAATCATATCTGATTGTGAAAACCTTATAAAGTCATATAAAAACTTATAGATCCTTATAAACTTTGATATTATGATTTTCTGAAATTTTATAAAGAAATTTATATTCAGCAACTTGTTACAGATGGAAGATGTCTTAAGTATACATCATATCGTATTATGGATATATGAATTTATTTATCCAACTGTATAAAATTTGTAATAGCTAAGTGCGGTGTATATAGTTGTGTTAATCTCATTTAGAACCTTTAGTTGATGTCATATTGACACCAATTAAGGATTTTCACTGCAACTAACAAAAGTTTGAATTTTTTATTCATACTTTTCTTATATAAGAGATTATAAAGCATATAAAATCTTAAATAAATATATTTTTCATAAAATCATTAAATGTTGAGACATTTGCTTGCAAAGAATTTTTGTTTGATTTTATATAGATTTATAAGATATTTTATAAACCTTAATAAACAAACTAGTTGATATATATTTATCAAAACTAAACATTACCTCCTCTTAATAGAGGGAATCCAAGAGAATTTAAACTCAATTATTTTATTAAATAAAGAGAATTTTGTATAAAACTACTGACTATTGAGAATTTTCTTTGTTTAAATATTTTTGTTTGGTTTTTTACAATTTTATAAAGTATTTTATAAACTTGAATAAAGAAACTAGTTGACTAATTTATTAAAGTTAAACCCTACCTTCCCCCTCTTAACAGAGAGAATCCAAGGCAATTAAACTTAATTTTTCATAAACCGGAGATTTTCTTCGTGTAAAACCACTAAATGTTGGAAAAATTCTTTGGTTAAGTATTTTCGTTTAGTTTTATACAGCTTTATAAGTTATTTATAAACCTTAATAACAAAAACTAGTCAACCTATTTATTAAAACAAAACTCTACCCTCTTTCTTAACAGAGAGAACCCTATAGAATTAAACTTAATTTTTCATAAATTAAAGATAGTTTTCGTATAAAACCATTAATTGTTGAGAAAATTCTTTGTTAAAAGTATTTTCGTTTAGTTTTATACAGTTTTATAAGGTATCTTGTAAACCTAAACAAACTAGTCAACTTATCTATTAAAACTAAACCATACCCCCTTCTTAACAAGGGGATTAAACTTAATTTTTCATAAACTCACTGAATGTTGAAAAAAATTCTTTAGTTAAGTATTTTCGTTTAGTTTTATATAGTTTTACAAAGTATCTTATAAACCTTAATAAAAAAAACTAGTCGACCAATTTATTAAATCTAAACCCTACCATCTTCTTAACAAAGGGAACCCAAGGGAATTAAACTTAATTATTCATAAACTAAAGATAATTTTCATATAAAACCACTTAATGTTGAGAAAATTCTTTGTTAAAATAATTTGTTTGGTTTTATACAGTTTTATAAAATATCTTATAAACCTTAATAACCAAACTAGTCAACCAGTTTATTAAAACTAAACATTACCTCCTTCTTAACAGAGAAAACCCAAGAGAATTGAACTTAATTATTCATAAACTAAAGATAGTTTTCATATAAAACCATTGAATGTTGAGAAAATTATTTATTAAAGTATTTTGTTTGATATACAATCATTTAAGTTCTATATTTTTGAAATTACTGAAGCAGAGGCGGAGGCGAACGAAACGGCGAAAACCCTAATAAGGTTTTCCTGGCTCCGACGGTGGCTGTGTGGTCCGGCGGGTCATTGGCGAAGACACGGCGCTGTCTGGAGAAGGAGTCACGCGGTTCCTAGGCAGGATTTTACGATAATCCCAAGGTCGTGTGTATCTTCTCACTTTTAGTCGCAGGTTCTTTTCTCCTCTTTCTTTTCGTCGCAGGTCTAGGATTCAAAAGGGTGGTGGCGATGACGAAGGTGGAGCGATGCAAGGGGTTTCCTCGGTGAATCGAAGGGGGTCTTGAGGCGATGGTTGTAGCGATACTAGGATGTCATCGTTTTCTGTTCTGGGGTTTGTTCCCCGAGGTGAATCTTATGTTGTCTGATGTTCCTTATGGTAGAGGTGGTGTTGATTTCATGGAATCTCTGCAGCTGCAGGGGTTTCCTTTGATAATCAGTTTATTAAGGTTTATTATCCCAATTTCGGGTTCTGATTTGGCTAGATTATGCTGGTTTCTGGTTGATT
Source organism: Lepidium africanum (assembly GCA_900406405.1). Classification (NCBI taxonomy): domain Eukaryota; kingdom Viridiplantae; phylum Streptophyta; class Magnoliopsida; order Brassicales; family Brassicaceae; genus Lepidium; species Lepidium africanum. The sequence continues at coordinate 1,301 of OVAX01003537.1, read as the reverse complement.
TAAGTTTCTATTTCATTATATCGCGAATTGATTCGGTTGGGTTTTCTGATTGGTTTTCCTTTCCAAAGGATCGTTTCGATTTAAGCTTTGCTTTTATGTTCAACTTTATCTTGATCTGGTTGGCCATTCTCAGGGTTTTCAGGTTTTTCTGGGTCGTTCATATTACCTGTTTCTATGATCGGTTGAGTGAGCTAGGGTGGGGCTTATGCCTCTTTATGGTATTCTATGTTGTTACACTGTGGTCTCTGCGTAGAGATTCGCAGTCTTTTATGTATCTTTGTTGGATTTTCTATCTAACAATGTCCAGGTTTCGGTTGTCCTCATTTATGAGGTTTCTTCAGTGTCTAGTTGTTGATACATATTTATCGTGGGTAGATATGTTTAAATATCTGCTTTCAATAGGATTCCATGTTTATGTTAGAATCTGGTGTGAGGATAGCGCTCTGATTCTTCTCTTGATCGTATCTTTAGGCATTGTTATTGATTTATCTAGTCAATCAATTCTGATCCTGGTCTTGATTGTTTTGATGTTATATGCTTCTCGCCGTGATTTAAGGATTCCTTTTTTGTTTCCACATCTCTTGTTTATCTCTGGATGGTGTGTATCTGAAGTTTCTTTTTCGGTGCTGGTCATGATTTGCTATAGGATTCTGGTGGATGTACAGGATTATACCTGTATCTCGATTAGTGTTCATTTTTAGTTAATTATGTTAATCGTATCTTCAGGAATTGAAGTTGATTTATTTGGTCATTCAAGATTGATTCTGGTTTTGGTTCAGGCTGATGACTACTTATGGCTGACCAATTCTCGTTTCTTTCATTACCCGTTTTCAGTATACTCTTCAAAGCTCTTTCATAAGCTCTGTTGCTGTTTAACGGTCTTATTTCCAATCATGTCTCACCTTACTCTAGCTAAAAAGGCTCTTGAGAACAGGTCTCCTCCGAGGAAGTTGAAGATCAAGGTTCCAACTATTGACAACTCTGCTCTGTTGGCTCGTTGTTCTAAGATCATGCTTGGACGTTGTTTGAACCCGATGTGCCAAGATGTAGAATCACTCCTCTTTATGATGCCTAAACTTTGGCAGCTAAAGGGACGGGCACATGGACTCAACTTAGGGAACAGACGTTTTCAGTTCGAATTCGAGTCTGAGCAGGAGTTGCAGCAGATCCTGCGGTTAAGGGTAAGTCGTTTCGATGGCTGGATGGTGTCATATGCACCATGGAAGCCGTATGCGGGAGTGAATTACCCTCATTCCATTTGCTTCTGGGTCCAGATCACAGGGATACCCTTCGAGTATAGT
>OVAX01003536.1:0-18886 GCA_900406405.1 Lepidium africanum | reverse complement strand
CAACTACTTGAGTACCTACACGCGGCACTACCTTCTTTCCCTTCTCACTTTACTTCGATGCTTCCTCCTCCTCCTCCACGGCATGATGGTTCGGGATCTTCTTCTGCGCATACACATACCGATGATTTTCCCACCCAGCTTTGATTTTCTTTCATTGTGTTTTCATATAAACATTTTATGTTTTAGAATTTAAAACCATATAAGTTTCGGTAAAATATTTTTATTTAAAAATTAAATTGTTTTCTTCAAATTTTTAGNAATATATTTTTATTTAAAAATTAAATTGTTTTCTTCAAATTTTTAATTTTATTTAAAACAAAATTTAATTCAAATATATTTAAGAAAAAAAAATTAAATTGTAGTGATTTGAGACTGATCTGCGACTGATTTTTGTGACTGATCTGCGACTAATAATATGCGACTGATTTGCGACTGAATTTTGTGACTGATCAGAGACTGATTTTTGTGACTGATCTGGGACTGATATTTGTGACTGATATGCAACTGATTTTTGTGACTCATTTGCGACTGATTTTTGTGACTGATTTACGACTGATTTTAGCGACTGATAAATCGGTCTCAGATTACTCGCTAATTGCGACTGATTGTATAGTCGCAAAATCAGTCGCTATTAGCGACCGATTACTTTGGTCTCAAATCAGTCGCAAATTAGCGACTAATTTGCGACTCCATAAATTAGCGACTAAGGTTTTGCGACTGATAAAATCAGTCGCAAATCAGTCCCAGATTTCAAATATAGGACTGATTTGCGACTGATTGTGCAGTCTCAAACGACAAGTTTTCTTGTAGTGCAACTACAAACATTTTGTTGGACGAACATTATAAGGCCAAGCTTGCTGATTTCGGGCTCTCGAGGTCTTTCCCAATTGGAGGTGAATCTCATGTTTCGACTGTAGTTGCTGGTACTCCTGATTACCTTGATCCAGAGTAAGTATTAACATTTTCACACCAAGTATTGTTTTTAGTATTTGAAAATATGAAATCAAGAATTTTTAAAGAACTCTCTTTATTAGCTTAGGAAAATAACTCAAAACCTAAATTCTCAATCTTAATCTCTTAAGTTATTCCACAACCTTTGGGATCTCCTTATATAGATTAGGTAGAAGTCCTACTCAATTTAGGAAACCTTATATTTTAGTTAACTTCAAAAACATCTCAAGTTTATCTAGTCTAACTACCTAACTTGCTCAGCAAGTAACTAATGTTAAGCTTACTCTAACATTCTCCCATTTAAGCTTAACATTGATTTCTTCTATGTTCTTGACACCAATGAAGTCTCTCATTTCCTTGAACTTAATCCTTCCAAGAGCCTTAGTTAAGATGCCCGCTTTTTGCAAATTCCTGGAAATATGTTCCACTTCAATATGGCCATTCTCAACACATTCTCTTATGAAATGATACCTAGTATGAATGTGTTTACTTCTTCCATGAAACACCAGATTTTTAGTAAGTGCAATAGTGGATTTGTTATCAATGCATATTGCTACCTTCTCATTTGTAACTTAGAAGCTCTTGAAGCCAAATTGCTTGTTTAGCCACTTCCGTTGCAGCCATAAACTCGGCCTCACTAGATGATAGAGCCAAAGTATCTTGTTTTTGGGAACTCCACTTGATTGGGCTTGATCCAAGATAGAAGATATGTCCGGTGGTGCTTCTTCCATCATCAGGATCAACATTGTTATAACCATCCATTCCTAATTCTTCAAGTTTCTTTTGAGCATACTTTCTTTGGCTCAAAGTTATACCTCCATCGAATTGATTTATTTCTATCCCAAGGTAATATGTTAACCTTTCAAGATCACTCATCTCGAATTTGGCTGCCATCTCTTTCTTAAATTCATCGATCATTCTTCTATTAGTTCCGGGGACAAATAAATCATCAACATAAACTGCTATGAGTTGATAATCATGTGCCACTTCTTTTCTATAGACCGATGGTTCCTTAGTGCACTTCTCAAATTTCAAACCCTTTAGCACTTGTTTTAGTTTGATGTTTTAAGCCCTTGGTGCTTGTTTCAAACCGTACAAAGCTTTCTTTCACTTATAAACTTTGTACTCACTTCCTTTGATCTCAAAACCCTCTGGTTGTGTCACATAAACGGTCTTCTTAAGTTCACCATTCAAGAAAGCCATTTTTACATCAAGATGGTGAATTTCCAACTATTGGATGCGGCTAGGTTAACTAAAAGGCGAATCGTCTCTAGTCTAGCTATGGGGGCAAAGACTTCTTCATAGTCTATTCCATGTTTTTGAACATACCCTTTAGCAATAAGCCTTGCTTTGTATTTGTTGATGCTCTCATCCGAGTTTCTCTTAATTTTAAATACCCACATTAAACCAATTGGGTTGATTCCGATTGGTAGATCCTCTAGTTCCCATGTTTCATTCTTAACAATCGATGCTATCTCATCTTCACAAGCAAAAATCCATACATCTAACTCCTTTGTTTCCTCAAAATTTCTTGGTTCTTCATTCAAGCACAACAATAACTTTCTCCTTCCCTTTCGGCCATCAAAACATAATCTTCAAGATGTTTTAGCTTTGCTGTTTGTTTTTGTGATATTCTCATATTCGGATTAGGTTCTTCTTGTTCTCTTTCATCATTAGTATCATGCTCATTGGAATCTACCAAGTCTTTTGTGGTTTCTTGATTGTTACTTGCAGCGCAAGTTTTGTTGCTTCCTTGAGAAGAAATCAAACTTTGCTTGTTTTTCATCCCTTTTTCTTCTTGACCTTCGTAAGTTACAAGATAAAAAAAAAACCCCCTTTATCATCATTAGTTGATTGTTGTTCCAATTCTATCCTTTAGTCTCATCAAACACAACATCTCGACTCACAACTATCTTTTGAGTAAGAGGATCAAGCAATCTATGTGCTTTTAATCCTGGCTCAGTTCCGAGATGAACAACATTCTAGATCGATCATCTAGTTTCTTTAAGTGTGGTGTCTCGATCTTAAGAAGAGGAATCACAAGCAAAGTGTCCATATATACCACATCAGTAACAAATCACTTTGGACATATCGAAGTCTCCATTACCTCGACCTCGTCCTCTTCCACGACCACGTCCTCCGCTACCTCATCCTCTCGAACCTTTAATAGATTCCCTTGTTTGATTTCGTGACTCCATATACATCACTTGTTTTTGATCTTCTTGAGATTCCTCTTCTTCTTCGAGAATTCTTTCTTCGTAGGCTTTTAGACGACCTACAACATCCTCAAAACTTACTGTTTTAAGATCCAAGATTTGCTCAAGATATGCTACCATAAGGATGAATTTCTTTGTAGGAAGGCACTTGAGAAACTTCTTCACCAATTTTGTCTCTTCGATTTTTACTCCAAGGGACTAGGATGTAGATGCAATTGTCGAAAGCTTAGCCACAAATTCATCTATAGATTCGGTTTCTTTCATCTTAAGAAGATAAAACTCAGACATCAAGGTTTGTAATCTTGCTTCCTTAACACGCTCGGCTCCTAGGTTTCATGTTCTTATGGCCTCCCACACCTTCTTAGCTGATTCTGATTCTCCAACTTGTAGAATAATATCCCCCGGTATAGATTGAAATAAAAGTGTCATCGCCATGTTTTTTTTCTTTTTATCATCAATCTCTATCCCAATTACCTCCCATACCTCATGTACATTGAGACAAATTTCATCCTCATGGCCTAAACAGTATAACTTGTCGTGGTTAACATCAGACATATTATGGAGGAAGAGCCTCCTCTGCCTTTCAATTTCTCCACATACACGATTTGATTATCTCCAATTGAAAACAGATTTTGCTTCGCAACACACTTAGATTACGATCACGACCTCCCTAGCTCAATCACGATCACCCTAGCTCACGGTTACGAACACCTCTTTAATCGAGTTCACCTTTAGAACCTTTTCTCTGATACCAATTATTGTTTTTAATATTCAGAAATATGAAATCAAGAATTTATAAAGAATAACTCTCTTTATTAGCTTAGGAAAATAACTCAACACCTAAACTCTCAATCTTAATCTCTTAAGTTATGCCACAACCTTTGACATCTCCTTATATAGACTAGATAGAAGTCCTACTCAATTTAGGCAACCTTATGTTTTAGTTAACTCCTAAAACCTCTCAAGTTGCTCAGCAAGTAACTAATGTTAGGCTTACTCCAACACCATGCACTTGTACTAAAAAATTTCTCTTAATTCTTGAAGCGTATGTCATGTTCATGCTATGCAGATATTACCAAACAAGCCGGTTGGGTGAGAAAAGTGATGTCTACAGTTTTGGGATTGTGCTATTGGAAATGATCACCAATAAACCAGTGATTGATAGAAACCGCAGAAATTCTCACATAACATATTGGGTTGTGTCTGAGATTAACGGAGGAGATATTACTAAGATCATGGATCCAAAGCTTAACGGGGACTATGATTCTCGCTCTGTGTGGAGAACTCTTGAGCTGGCAATGTCGTGCGCAGATCCTACTTCAGCAAAACGACCAACCATGTCTCATGTTGTCATCGAACTAAAAGAGTGTCTTACGTCTGAAAACTCGAGGAGAAATTTCAGTCGAGGAATGGATTCGCTGAGTTCTCATGATGTGAGCATGATCTTTGATAGTGAAATGATTCCCTGAGCAAGATAGTTTGTGCTACAAGTAACCCAAGCGTAATGAAATTACTCTGCTGTGACCTGTCGTATGCTCTGTTTGTATTTTTAGTGTCGTTATGTAATCATTTGTGTGTGTTATTGTGGTTTCAAAATGGTTATGTAAAATGTTAAAAGTTACGGTCTATAACCCTAGGCACGGATAGAATATCCGGGAATTTTGTCATATCCAGATCCAAACATTACTAATATCCGTTGATACCCAAGATTCAATATCCACGGATTTCTAGATTGTACAGATATATGGATCATATCCATTACTACATTTTTTTAAAAAAATTATATTAAAGTAATACCATATTTGTAATAAAAAAAGATTGTATATATATATGTTTGTAAAATTTTGGAATTGAAAACTATAAAAAATTAAAAATTTTACAGAAAATATCAAATATATTAATTTTTCTTATAATTTATATTAAAGAATTATTAAAAATTTAGAATAACAAAACTTTTTAATGTTAAAGTCCAACATTAGCATCTAAAAATATTATATATATAGTGTATGATTTGAAAATTTAAAATGAACCTACACATTAACACATTTGATATCTCTATTATAATAAAATCGTAGTAATAAGAGTTTTCGTATCTTTGTAGTAATATAATAGAGATTTTAAATCTTTTGATTTGTTTTGATTGGTCGATTTGTTTTAACAAATTAATTTGTCTTTTTGTTTATATAAGATTATTTTCAAAGAATAATTATTTGTTTTAATTTGATTTCAATAAAACTATACAATTAAAAAAGAAACTTTAACAAATTAATATTTGATTTTTGTTGGTTAGAAAGGAGTCTCCAAGGAATTAAGATTTGAATTTTTTTTGTTAGAAAAGGAAACTTTAACCCAGAACTTACCAAAAAAAGTCAAATTGAACATTGAATTTCGACAATCATTTATTGAACAACAAAGTTTTCGTTAACTACAAATTAAACCCTCAACTTCTAGTTGACTAAGCCAATTAAACTCGACGAAAATCCGAAATCGAAATTATCTTTGAAATCGAAAGCCAAATTGATTTTGGAATTTTGATTCAGTTCTTATCTTCCTTCTGAAGAACCTCTAAGCTTAATTTTCACTCTTTCTTTTTTCAAGAATGAGCTCATCATCGATTTGAAATATTGTCCTTGATACTTCAAACCAATGAATTTGAGCTCATTCTTGATAAAAAAAAAAAAAAGATAATCAAGCTTAGGGTTTTTTAGAAGAAAGAAAAGAACTGAATCGAGCTTCCAAAATCGATTTGGCTTTCGATTTCACAGATAATTTTGATTGGCTTAGTCAATTATAAGTTGATGGTTTAATTTGCAGTCAAAGAAAAATTTGTTGTTTAATAAATTATTGCCAAAATTCAGTGTTCAATTTGACCATTTTGGTAAGTTCTGTGTTAAAATGACATTTTTTCCAATTGAGATTTGATTTTGTTTTGTTTAAAAAAAGAATCTCTAACCAATTAAGATATGATTTTCGTTGATTTAATGTATGTTACTAAAATTTTATTTATTTGAATATTTTTATAATGGTTAAGAATTTTTCGAATCTCTATATATAATAAAACAGTAAGATATATCTGATCATTATCCTAATCCTAACAGAAAATAATTAGCTAAAATATCTCCTAGATATTTATTTTTATATATAATCTTATTCCTAATGCAATATAGAATTGTGAATATTAATTTTTATATATACATAAACACATATACGATTTTATCGGCTCTCTCCAACTTAATTATTTATCTTTCGTTTTACATCCAATACAATCAAGACAAACAAGTAAAAAAGGTAAACACTTAAAATTAAATGTATCACTATTTTATTTTACTATTAGTAATTTGATATCTTATCATTATATATATATTATTATATAAGTTGGGTTTTACTAATTAACGGGATTGTTCCATGTTTCAAATCCAACGATCAAAAATTATTCTGTATTTATATTTAATTTAAAAAAGATAAATTCAAATCCTAATATCTATAAAGTTGGGGTTTAAAATTTATTAATCAACGAGATTGTTTCACATGTCAAATCCAATGATCAAAAGTTATTCCATATTTATATTTTATTTAAAAAAATAAAATCAAAAATTAATGTCAATAAAGTTGGGTTTAATCTAATAATCTACGGGATTGTTTCATGTGTCAAATTCAACGATCAAAAATTATTTCGTATTCAAATTTTTTAATAAAAGATGAAATCAAATCGTAATATTTGTAAAGTTGGGTTTCAAAAGTTACTAATCAATGCGAATGTTTCACGTTCCAAAGTGAAGTAAAAAATGATTTAGTGAGGATTATAAGTTGAAAAAATATTAAATTAAAATTTTAACCTAAACAATTATCACAAAATAGAGTCAAAATTTTGATTTAGCGTATGCTATTGTCATCAAATTTTGTAAAATAAAGTTTTTAACTAAAATAATAATAATAATAATCATTTATTTGTCTAAACTAAAGATATGTAAATATTAGTTAAACTTATAATTTATATATTTATTTTCTAAGAACATTTTTTGAAAATCATAAAATTTCCAGAAAAATAATTTTAAATTTCATAGATATTAAGTTTTTTTTTTTTTCAAAAGCAACTCATACATAGCACGGGTCCAAATCTAGTTATTCAATAAAATAATACATATTATAAAAAGTCATACACTAAATATTGTAAGATATCCGGTGGAAAAATATTATTACCGGGATGTAAAGCAATATCTGTGGCAGGTGGCAAATCCACTGAAGGCTGGCGCACTTGCACGTCGAGGGATTGAGTCACACCGTCTGCATTATGCAGGAATTTGGCTAATAGACCGGTCAGTTATAGTCCAATGTTAACAAAAATAAAATAAAAAATCAATATTTGTGGATCCGTAATTTTTATTACCTGGATTCGAATCTGTTTATCTCGAATACCCGAAATTTTGGAACATATCACGGATCAGATTTCGGATATGAGATAATATGCTCAGGGCTCACGGTCTACATTGAAGTGTGTTCTTGTGAATCATTGTTTTCAATATATTGAGTGGCTATTCCTGTACTTGTTCGATTAAGATCAAGTATTTTGAGATTTCACTTCATATTCATTCATGTGTTTTAAGGTTAGGTCCTATTTGGATATATTTGAGTTTGGTTCTGTGCTGGTAATTTATTAAGGATTTAATCTTTATCCGAATAAACATTAGCCTATGTCGAGACCGGATTTAGGTTCACATATGCTTTATTCCAATTTTTTCTTTTAAATTCAAAACTACTGAAAATTTATTAATTTATTAATAATAATAACTCTAAGAAAAGCCAATCTTTCCTTATTAAAAAGGAAGTACGATTTAATGAAGTGCCCATCTTTTCTTATTAAAATGGAAGTAGTAATTTTCTGAGTTATTGTTTAATTAATGAAGTAAAACTTGATGTAACTTACTGTTAGAAAAACATTTAAAGAAACGAAATAAAAATCATGGGCTTATCTCTTTTCTCCTAATTATTTTTAAATAAAAGAAAATAGAATAAAAAATTGTTATTTTCCCCCACTACCTTCATATACTAGGCTTGTTACGGATACAGATATCCGGGATTTTTAAGGGTATTTGTATTTGTATCCGTCCGATCCGTGAAATCATGATCCGTATCCATATCCGTTTTGAGGGATATCCAGACCAAAAATATCCGTGAAAAACGGATATCCGCGGATATCCGTTTTTTTTCTTTTTTTATATATTAAATATATTAAAAATTATTTTTTTTAAAATGAAAATATTTATAAATATATTTTAAAATATATTTAACAATATTTAACAATATATTTAAAATATTTTAAAATATATATTTAAAATATATATTTAAAAAATTAAAATATTCGGTTTAGAAAAAATGGATATTCGAAGATATCCATTTCTGATTTTTGTATTATCTATATTTGTATCCATTATCTGCTGATCCGTGAAATCATGATCCGTATCCGTATCTGTTTGGTCCAGATATCTATTTTTCAGATAAAAAAATAGATACAGATAATTCTTCAAATGGCTACCATGTACTCCACTCCCCTTTTCTCTCTTTTTTCTTTAGCGGCAAAATCAGTTTGCCAAAAACAAAAAAAAACTCAAATTCTCATATTCTGGATTTCATTTTTTAAACACAAATTGAGGATGAATTAAAAACCTTCACTTTCATCTTCTCTCCATTTCTCAACTGCACGATTTCGAGTTCCTTAATTCTCGGATTCATCATGATCTTAATGAATATTTCTGTTTCCTCATGTCTGGCCCTCTTGATCGATTCGCAAGGACTTGTGAGTAAACTTTTGTCATTTTCCATAATTATTGCAGTTTGATAAATTACCCAATTCTGGTGAATTTAGTTATAGATTTCGAATTGTAAATTTAGTTTGACAAGTAACATGTTTCGGTGAGATTTTGATTTGGGTATTTATCGGCTGGTTTTTAGTATTTAGATTTGTGGTTTTAAGGTTTTGAAGGATGTTCCCGTAATGATGAGAGAAGAGAAAGGAGGTCAGATTTTCAAGTTTCCGAGAATGAGAAGAAAACAATAAGAAAGCACTTAAAGATTTAAACAAACTTAGACATACGTTGAAGCAGTGATTCTCTCTCAAGAAGCAGGTGATTTTTGGTTTTACAAGCTTTTTGATTTACAATGGTGGAAAGAATTCTGGAGATTAGATGATGAAATCGATATCTCTATATTGTTGTCCCTTACTTTCTGTTTCAAATTGTTATAACAGATAAATTTTTTGGACTTGTGACATAACCCTTCTCGACCCATCTTCTCCATTGTTAAACTCAAGTTCTTCAGGGGCTTGGAACTCTTAGTTAAGCCAATTAACACTTCCAATAACTCTGAAGATGAGTCGATCTCAACCATTTCTCGCTGAAGAAGCAGGTGATTTGTTTTTTTCTCTCGGTCATTTTTTAACTGCTTAAAATGATGATTAAGTCCCTGGTGATTGATGGTATAGTTCTCATATTCCTTTTCTCTCTAGATTCCTAAAAGTTAGGAAATTTGATGTTGCTAAAACGAAGTTAATGTGGAGTAATCATGATTCAGTGGAGAAGAGATTTGCGTACTGACACAATTATTCCATTGAAATCACAAAGAAAGAAAACCAAAAATAGCAGGAGATTAAATTGTTGCCTCCTGATTACAAATCTCTTTTTTTTATGTTTTTTTGTTGTATGTTCTTCTCTGTTTTCATTCTCCAATTTTGTTTAATGGTTTTATTGGATTTGATTTTCCTACTAATAAAACAGATGAAGCATGAGTTTAAGAAATAGAGGTGACATCATGAGTTGAAAAACCTTTGTTCTATATGAGTTGTTGGATTGTAATAGATTGTTGGGTCTTTCGCTCCCCTGTGAATTGGTTTCATTGACAAAAATAATTGAGTGCATTTTTGATTTGTGTTGTGGTGTTGTGTTTTCGTTGATGCTCAATATAAATTTTGATGCTTGGCTTCGAGGGATTTACGTTTTCATCATGTTGGTCATTTAAAAAAATTTCATTTTGTATTTACAGAAGAAACTACAGTTCAAGTGTCAGATTATTTCGCTTGCTATAGAGGAATTGCGATCATTGTCTTCCCTTCAAGCAAATTCAACTCAACTTTTTATAGGTTAGGAATTGCGATCATTGTCTTCCCTTCAAGCAAATTCAACTCAACTTTTTATAGGTTAGTCAAAAACAGATGATTATGTTTCACTATTCCATGTTTTCAGTGATCGTTTTTTTTTGTTGAAATATGAAATTTATTACTCAACAAAAAAAGTTATTTACACAAGACAAGAGAATATACAGACTTGTCAAGGATAAAGAATAAAGAATAACAACATCAATGCATTTAAATTTTGAACCATCTCTGAAGTAAAGTAGACAGCTGATGAGAGGATATATAGTGTAGAGAAGAAATCCGGTTACGGATAATCTTATCAATTTCACATGTGAGAACTGAAGAGGATTTCCACACTCGACCATGAACTCGTCCATTACGTTTTCTCCAAATACAGTAAATTGCTGTCTGAAAAGCTAGCTTCAAAAATACTTTATCTTGGAGAGACCATAAGGAAGAGAGAAGAGTTGAGACAGTTGCATACCAATCTGGTGTAATGTGATCGCTAAGTAATTTGCCACATAAATCTGTCCAGACTGTGAAGGTATAAGGACAGCCAAAAAACAAGCGATCATGAGTCTCGTTTCTCTCACCACAAAGAGGGTACTTCTGACTCATACCCCTTATGCAGAACCTGTACTTAAACGATCCTTAATGGCCACACAGCAGATAAAAGAGAATTTGGGAATACCTTGGAAGAACCAAATAAGCTTATGCCAAGGTACTTTATGACTTGAAGGTCTGAGGTGCTCCCACGTTTTGGAAGAAGAAAAATAAGGCTTGAAATCCACATTCGAATTCTTCCAAAGAAAAATATCATCACAGAGAGAATCAATAAGAGGAGCTATGCTTTGAATAGATTCAACAATGTAAGGAAATCTGCATTGACAAGCACCATTAAGACGCCAGTAAGAACCAGAAACTGCATCAGCTACGTTGGCATTGATAGGTAAACCAAAATACCGAATTCCACTTGCTCCAGTAATATCAATGAGCCTTCCCAAATCAGACCAATTGTTATACCAGAAAAAAGAGTTTAGACCAGACCTGATGTCAACTTTAAAGAAGTTGTAAGCCACACTTCAAAGCTTTAAAAGCTTATTCCAAACCTAGGAACCTGTCGTGCTAGGATTAATATGCCAAAAAGAAGTGAACCTGAGGAGATAATGATGAGTCCAAGAGACCCAAAGAGAGTTTGAGGAAGTAATAAGCCTCCAGATTATGTGGAGGCCAAAAACCTGAGACATAATTCTCAAAGAACGTATACCGAGCCCTCCTTCATCACAAGGAAAACAAAGATCTGACCATCTAACTTTAGATTTGGAGGAAATATTAGGATTTCCAGACCAAAAAAAGATGAGCAGAGTCTATCTATTTCATCCAAGCAGCAATTAGGCAATTGAAAAGCTGAGCACCAAAAATTAACTGTGCTAACAATAACAGAGTTGATCAATTGGAGAAACAGCATATGACAAGGATTTCGAAGCCCAAGAAGAAACAAGAGACTTGATCTTAGCAATCAGAGGTTCAAAATTAATTATGATCATAGCTTTAGTAGTGAAAGTGAGTCCCAAATACCTGATAGGAAGAGTTCCAATAGAGATACCAGCCGAGTTTGCTGCTCTAGAGAGATCATTAAACCCACGACCAGCAATGTAAATGGAAGACTTAGCAACATTTATTTGTAAACTAGAAAGATCCACAAACTGTTTCATTACATCAAGGATACCTTGAAGAGAATTGGGAAAACCATCTGAAAAACAAGGATATGGTTAGCAAAACTCAGATGAGTAAGCTTTAAATCCTTGCAATATGAATGATAACCAAAAGCTGAATTAGATGTTGTTTGATTGAGGAGTTTGGAGAGGACGTTGTTGACAATAACATAGAGATAAGGAGAGAGGGAACAACCCTGTCTGATACTTCTAGAATTATAAAAGAATCCCTCCAAATCCCCATTACTGGAGACAGAAAACAAAGCCGTATAAATGCAGATAAAGATCCAATTGATAAACACCTTTGGAAGCCCCATACCAGAAAGAACAGAGACAATAAAATACCAATCAACCGAGTCAAAAGCTTTTGCAATATCAAACTTAATTGTACAACGGCCAGAGATAGTAGAATTATGATAGCCTTTAACAAGTTTTGTGGCTAACAACACATTCTCAAGAAGCAGTCAATTTTTCACAAAAACAGATTGGTTGAGCTCAATGGTTGAAGGAAGAATACTCTTAAGACGATTAGCAATAATTTTGGATATTACCTTATACAAAAGGTTGCAGCAGGCAATTGGTTTGGAATCTCTCATAAAAGAGCGGTCTGAAACTTTTGGGACAAAAGTCAAAGCTATAGCATTAACACCAGTTGGGAGAAAGCTATACAAGAAGAAGTACTGAACGGCAATGATAAAATCAAAACCAATAATGTCCCAAGCAGCTTTATAGAACTCTACAGTAAATCCATCTGGCCCAGGAGCCTTATTAGATGGCATAGAGAAAAGAACATGTTGGATCTCAGGTGCAGTGACAGGAGCTACCAAAGAAGAAGCTGAAGACTGAGAACAAGAATTCTCAATCAAATCAGCGAGATTAGAAGAGGTAACTTGCTGATATTGCTAGAGGAACTTAGTGAAATAGCTAACTGCTTCTTTTTTAATATCATCAGGAGAAGTAAGAGATATACCAGAAGCAAAGGTAATACATCTAATGGCATTACAAGAGTTGTAAGCTTGAGTAACCCTGTGAAAAAAAATGCAGTGTTCTGGTCTCCATGCTTTAACCAATTAATTCGGGATTTTTGTCTGAAGAATTGCTCTTCAATAAAAGCAAGGTGATGCCATCTAGAGGAAGCTTCAGAGACGGCATGAAAGGAGAGATTGCTAGGGTCCTTAAGAGCATGATCCTGACATAAACGAAGATTTTCAAAAGCTTATTTAGTTCTAGTAGAATATTACCATACAAAGCTTTATTGAGATTTCTCAAAACCGGTTTTAAAAGCTTAAGCTTCGGATGGAATAAGTGAAGAGCCATCCGAGAGTGAAAAAGAGCTGGAGAAGAAAGCCAAGATTGACAAACCATATGCATAAACTGATCACTGCTTACAAGGAAATTGAAAAACTGAAACAGGCGGCGATTTCCAACAAATGGAGAAGAGAGCCAAAGCAAACATCTAGAATGGTCTGAAATACTGTCAGAGTCAAGTTCAGCATAAGTGGAAGGAAAAATGCATAACTAAGTAGAGTCAATAAGGGCTCTGTCTAATTTTTTCCCAACTGGATCAAGTTCCCTCTTATTAGACCAAGTGGATAAAGGTCCCAAATAATGAAGATCCAGAAGATCACAGTTATGCACCATATCTTGAAAATCTTTCATACCAGATTGATTAAAGATAGAAGAAGCTTGATATGAATGCTCCAAAGAAGTAAGAATCTCATTAAACTCTCCCAAGAGAATCCAAGGGAAAGAAAGGTGAGCATAAGAGACCTTGATATTACACAAGTCCTGCCAAGAATGCGACGATCAACCTCAAAATTGGAAGCATAAATTGCTGAGCAAATGAATGAAATTCCAGAAGCTACAATAGTAATCTGACAGGTCATATGCTGAGAACTCTTAACAAGAAGAGAAACAAGAACATCATTTAAGAAACAAAACCAAATCCTCTCTAAACGATGGAAGTCATAGTTGGTTATAAATTGCCAACTGGGCAAACAAGTATGCAAGATAGAGAGGTGGTTATCTTCTTCAACACGGGTTTCCAAAAGATAGCCAAACACAGGAGCAGTATCTTTAATCCAAGAACGTAACACACCATGTTTGCGTGATTTGTTATAACCACGCACATTCCAACTAAAAAAGGAAATCATAGCTTCCTTGTGGAACAATTCAGGGAATTAACAAGACCAGAAGAAGAAGCAGGATTCTTTACACGAAAACCCTTACATTTTAAACTCTTTGCCTTAGTACGAGTCAACGTAACAGAAGCATCTTTTGAGTCAAGTATTTCTCCTTCTTTTGGAACATTAGCAAGAACAGAGAAATTAGAAGGGGATCTAGGACAAGTAGCCTGAACAGAAGATCATGCAGCTTTAGCTAGATCTTTTAACTACAATCCAATTATCAGAACCGACTGTAGTAGTTTGGGAAAAAACAGAGGTATGAGCATCAACATCCTGAAGAATAACAACAGAAGATGTGCTTACAGCAGGATTTAGAGCAATCCCTTTACCCTTATCAACATTAGGAGCAGTCTCAATCACAGTAACAATAGGTTCAGTAGGAGAATTCAAACTAGAATCCACAGCATATTTAACAGTAATAATGGAAGAAGAAGAACTTGGGATCAAAGAGGAAACCATGTCAAAACTCTTATCCATGTTATCAATTGGAAGAACGGTAGTAGCAACAACCTCTTTATCAGAAGATTCAGAGTACACACTCGGCATTACAACATTGTTAACCACAGATTAAGGAGTAGGAACAACAGAAGTACAAATTTTGCCTTGTTTGTTACAATTCTTTGCAACATGACCTCACTTATCACAAGTATCACAACGACGAGGAAGCCATGGAAACGAAACGGGAACACTAGAACTTGGAAACTTACCAGCTGCAAGATTAATCTACTTAAGTAAAGAAAGCTGCAAATTCACTTCAATCAACACACAAGCAATGTCAAAATGGAGACACTTTTCAGTAGAAGGATAGAGTTTGACTGGAGTACCAATATGACTTGCAAGAAAGCTCAAACCTCTAAAGGAGAAAAGCTGCTTAGGAACTTTATGAAAATCGGCCCACATCGAAATTGAAGTCAGATCAAGAGATTGAGAAGTAGCGTCAAGAGTCCAATCGCAAACCACTAAAGGAATATCACCGATATGCCAAAACTTACGACGTATAACATATTTACGAACAATAGCATCAAGAATCTTGAATAGAACAGAAGTAGCAGAGACAAAATTGGCATCAATTTTAAGATCCTTTTTTGAAGATTGCCAAAGCCTATTAACTGCTGCGAGAATAGTTCCTATGTGAGGAGCATCACCCACAAAATATCCAACAACAAAAGAGTCCCAAAGAGGAGTCGAATCTTTGAAGATTATGTTTGGAACATATGCAGAAATGATACCTTCAGAGCAAGAAACAAGAATATCCAATGGAGTAAGTGATTCACTAGTCTTGCGAAGAGCAGAAATCCAAAAGAGATAAGAATGATTCACCGGAGAAGAATCCAAAATACTATGCGATTTCACAATCGGAAGTGAGATCGGAGAAGGACAGACTGAAGTATGAGAAGAAGGAGGAGAGGAGGAACCTCCCTCCATTGATACCGAAAGAAGAACCAACAACAAAACCCGACGAGGAAACGCAGATAGAGCAAAAATCAGAGATCGGAGTAGTAAACACAAAATCGCCAAAACCGCCAAAATCGGTGATCTACATTTTTCTTAGTTAATAATTTTGAATGAGCTTTACAAAAAAATAACTTCTTATGCATGTGTTGGGAGAGTCCTATCAAGCGTCAAGTGATCTAGCAATATCTCAGGTCTATGACACATGTGAGAAGTCATGATCAACATTAGTGTCATTTTTTTTCAATGGGTTATTTATTATTTGCGCCATGTGAAATGTGGAGTTTCTTTACATGAATCTTGATCATGTTGCTACAGAATTTGGTCATTTGCTCAGTTATTTCTTATGAATTCTTCTTACAGTGAGATTATTAATCCCGCAACAATATTTGCTATACTTTTTGGGAATTAACTTTTTAAAGAATACATTTGGGACTTGCTATGGCAACAATGACTTCTCCAGATATTCTCACTGAAGATCAGCTTAATACTAAAAATATTACAGAGAAATGAGAGTAAAATTATCATTTATTGATATATCCTGCTTAAAGTAAAGTCTTTGATCACCATCCATTCTTGAGATATTGTCGTCAAGCATAAACTATTAGAAATATCTTAATTGTTATGTTCTCTCTTTTATTAATAAAATGTGAATCAAAAGAATGTTTCTCAAATAATAATAAAGCATGCAGATTTTTTCTGCTTTTGCTCTTTTGATAATTATCTTCTCTTCTTCCGCAATTGTTTCTTTTTTCATTTCTTTTCTCTGTTTTTGGATAAATTTTAAAAAATATCCTTTTTGATATGCTCTTTTTAAAAAAGTACTCACTCATGCCTATTTTTCTCTCCTAATTTCCAAAGAAAATGGTAAATTTTGAAAAGAAACATACTAAAAAGGGTATTTTTGAAATTCCTCCTTATTTTTTATTAAGTACCATTCAGAATTTGAACTAAAATATACTTTTTTGTCTTCCAAAATCACTTTAGAGAGAAATAAAGGTGTAGAATTGAAAAGAAACTACCTGCATAAATAAAACAAGCATTAATATAAAATGTTACTTTCAAGTTCTTATTTCATTCTGATCCTTTTCCTTTTTCATATACTACAGTGTTTTTCTTGTTAAGATACGTATAACAACGACAATTAAGGAATTTGTTACCTTATCTAATTCTGTGAATATCTCTAGCTAATTAAGTTAACAATCGCTCCTATATATATTGTAATTGGTTCACCGTGAATAACATCAGAAATTCTTTAGCCTAATCGCCTCTTTCTCTTCATCTAAAGTATTTTGACATAGTATCAGAGCATTGCCTCTAAATTCTACCGTTCAAAATTTATACCCTTTACCTGTTCTATTACGTGATTGAAACGGAGTCATGACTAATCCTTCTGTTACCAACACTGCTGTTACTCGGGTTAAGAAATGTCGTACGATCTCTCCCTATGATATCTTTTCCGCTGACAACCCTGGTGCCACGATCTCGTACTCGTTGCTCAATGGTCGTAAATATGATGAGTGGTCTTGCAATTTTCAAACCGCTCTTGAATCTAGGAAGAAATTTGGCTTCCTAGATGGTACTATCTCTAAACCTGCGTCTGATTCAGATATTGGACACCAATTAATGCTTTATTGGTGTCGTGGATAAAGATGAGCATCGAACCAGACTTGCGCTCCAATCTCTCTCATCGTCCTGTTGCTTGAAAGTTGTGGGAGCATATACGGAAAAGATATATTGTTAGCAGTGGTCCTAAGAATCAACAGATTAAGGCCGATCTCGTAAATTACAAGCAAGGAAGTCTTTCTGTTGAAATGTACTATGGAAAATTGGCCAAAATTTGGGACAGCATTGATAGTTATCGTCCTGTGCGGGTTTGCAAGTGCAATGGATGCACCTATGATGTCGTTGCACAACAAGAGAAAGATAAAAAGGAAGACAAGGTTCAACAATTCTTATATGGGTAGAATGATGTTCATTTTGGATTAGTTCGATCCACCCTTACCTTACGTATATTGCTTCCTAGTCTTGAAGAAACATACAACTTGATTCATCAAGATGAAGATCTCCAGAAAAATACTCGCCCACGAGAACTCACTGGAGAAGTCTCTGCCTTTATTGTTCAGACTTGGCCTCGATATGATGATGGCCGAAACAGAGGACGAACCAATGATCAAGTCCCATGAAAACACTGTAATCGGACTGGTCATCTCTCTGAGAATTGTTTTGCTGTGTTTGGTTATCCCTGTTAAAATATTTTGATTATTGTATATGAAAGAGTATTAAACACACAAATACAGTTTACAAATCCTAATATATGTGATCGTATGAACAAACACAAATATACGAAAGGACACAACTACACAAAACAACATAACTTATACGAATCAACATGATTATACGAAAGGTGTCTTTTCGATAATAACTAACTTATGTGAATAAGAAATCATAGTCTTTGATATGATGATGAGATATGATTATGTTCCAACACTCCCCCTTAAGCATATCTCGTTGTCACTCCAATTCTTTCTCTTAAGTCTTCAAAGCGAGTTCCTTGTATTGTCTTAGTAAGAATGTCCGCAAGTTGATCCTCTCCTTTGCAATATTCCAACTTGATNGTAAAGATGTCCGCAAGTTGATCCTCTCCTTTGCAATATTCCAACTTGATGAGTTTCTTTTGTTCTGCTTCTCTTACATAGTGATACTTGATCGCTATGTGCTTTGTTCTCCTATGTTGCACCGGATTCTTCCCAATAGCTATGGCTGACTTATTGTCACATAGAATAGGGACTCCCCCTTCATTCTTGAAGCCAAACTCCTTCACGAGTCGTTGTAGCCAAACGGCTTGATTTGCTGCACCACACACGGCTATGTACTCGGCTTCTGCTGTTGATTGAGCCACAGTTTGCTGCTTGTTTGACTGCCAACAAAACATAGTGGATCCTAAAGTAAATGCATACCCGGATGTACTTTTCATGTCATTTGAGGATCCTCCCCAATCGCTGTCCGAATAGCCTATCAGTTTTGGTTTCTCCACACTTGTAAACCTCACTCCTAAGTCCGATGTTGCCTTGATGTATCGTAGTACTCTTTTTGCTTCTTGATAATGCTTCACGAGTGGTAATCACATAAACCTTGACAAGTAGGAGCTCGCATACATTATATCAGGTCTTGAACTGCATAAGTACAATAGACCGCCGATGATGCTTCTATATTTGGTGAGATCACCAAATTCTTTGT